>SNQJ01S0027112.1:61967-73680 GCA_010110895.2 Picea sitchensis | reverse complement strand
GATATGGAGAAGTGTATGAATAATCAATAGTACAAGTCGGGGCACACTCATGTAGCAGGGTTGATGTAGCCCTTGCCCATTTCTGAGCGAGAGTGAGAGAGCATGTTGATCGATTACCTCACATGTTTATCGAGGGTGCAAGGAGAATATAGTATGTGTGCATCGATTGACCGTTCATAAAATTTCATGCAATTTACGATGATGTATTTGGAGTGTGGGGCAACACAAGTGATAGAGCTATCCAGTGGACAAAAACTTAGAGTCATTGCTAGTGATCCGAAAAAAATTTATTTTCTGGTATTCTAGATTGAGCATGGAAGTGGATCTGTAGGTCATGAATTCACATGGGTGTTTGTGCGGGATACTATTCATGGTAGTAGGTTCATCCCTTACAATAATCTCAACTTGGAGTTTCAGAAGAGGAGGATGTAGATTGGGCACGATGATCGAGAAATTATGATCAGAGTGGTGTAGTGTCAACATGGTGGTTCCTTTCTGAGATTAGCTTGGGACCCTAGGATTCTAGTATTAGACTGCTCAGTAGTTGACATAGAGGAAGGGGTCATTTTTTTCTTTCAGTATATTGTTCCCTAGTAGAGAATTTCCTTGAGGGGTTGATCGAGTTGTTGAAATATCGAGTTTTTCTACTTAGCGACAATATTTAGGAGGCCTCTTATGTCAGCACCTTTCCGGATCATGCATTGAGCGGAGGATGATTCAAATCTTCCAGGGTGGTTTGGGAACCTGGTATATTTGTTAGTTTGAGTCTATCTTAGTCAATGGAGTGCTAGGTTTTTATGGCATTGCTTGAGGACAAGCAATCTTTGGGAAGGGAGGAATGTAATGTCCCCATTTTTGGATTCCCCTGCCTTGTAGTCAGAGGTGACCTTATGAGTTTATGTCAACCTGAACAGAGGAGTAAAATGAGGACAAAAATAAGCTCATAATATTTGGAGGATTTATATGGCCCCCATGCTAGTCCATTCACCATCTTTCATCATTAGGATCATCTCTGTACAATTCACTATAGGTTTTGTGGCATTCCGATGATTTTCGTAATTTTGGGTTTTTATTGAGCATATTTTAATTAAATACACTAAAGGTATTATTTGGATTATATTATCTAAGGGAATACCTTAGTGTAATATCCCATTGGAACCAGAATGAAAGGGTCTAAAGGTTGTGATAATGAGAAAGGGATTTCTTATGTCCGAGAATGTCCTAGAAGCCAATTAATAACGTTTCGACATTAAAAGGGGTTTGAAAAGGATTATAAAGAGATTTTAATCTTCAAGTGGATTTGGTCAAAGGGAGGAAAGATATAGAAGGGGGTTCAAAGAAGTGTAAAGGAAGGGTAGCACTTAACCTTCCTCATTATGATTTGATCTCTTATTGTGAGTGCTCTTGAGAGCCAATTTTTTTTTGGGCCCTTGGTTCGTTTGGGCTCCTTATGGGGTATTTCTTAACTATATGTTTCTTCTATGTGTGGATGGGTGATACTTCTGTTGCGTTTGTAGTGTGGGTGGTTCTCCTACCTATGTCAAGTTCTCTTGGTCCTGTCTATCTCAGTTAGTGTGGAGGAGTGGCTTCTAATCTGTATATTAAGTTCCTGAATTGGGTAGTGAATGGCTCGACCAAAGGGAGAGTGAACCTACCTCTACCGCATCTAGTGATAGTGTGGGGTGGTTAGGGCTTGGAATTTATTTCTCTCCTTTATGGTTGAACCCCAACAAGCCCGATAACTAAATTCTTTCAGTACCAACCCCATGCCAATGCTTAAGTCAAACCCCCAAAAACTGAATGCTTGCGTGTAAGTTCCTTTGTATTCCTCTTGAGTGTCTAATGGAGTGTTAGGCTTGTTGTAAGGTGACCGTGTAACAACATATGAATATATATCCTCTTTATATGGGTGTATTTCCTGTAAACTAGCTTATAGGCTTCCTAATGAGGTAATCTATAACTAACTAGGAATGTGAATTCTGAAGGTTGGTAGTGATCATAATATTTTCTTTGAGATCATAAAGAGTGTTTAGCTGATAACATTTTCATGATGATATCTTGCCATGTCATTTTCATGTTCATGCGAGTAATGGGGTCAGGGGGTTTACCCTTGGTAAGGGGGTTTGGGGAAGCGAGGACATGTGGATACGTCATACAATTCGATATCTAATTGAACAATGTAGCTATTATTTACCAAAGCCCCATCCAAATCATGCGAATTGGAAAAACCCTTCCACACTTCAAATTGGTTTTCGTGGTGAAATATCCACCCTAGCTAGACCAAAAGGGGGATCCACTTGGGATTTCCACTGGAGCTTCCTTACATTGTTTGTCTTTACTTATTCGTGTAGAAATTTGTTTGTGGATATCATAGGCTTGTTGGGAGGACTTATTTATCTTGTTGTGCAAGCCCATTTATCATTTTTGGTAGGTTATGGATATTGTTAGAAACAAAAATGGGTTTGGTGGAGGTCGTGGTAGTTTTCTAGAGTGTCTAGGAGGGCCTAAACTCTCCCTATTTTCTGGATCGTGGTGAGAAGGGTGTTGTAAGGCACTAGAGTAGGGCTTCAGTCCCTTTGAGGTGCAATTTGGACTAGGAGAGGGCCACGGGCCCTAGTTTGTTGGGTCACAATATTAGTAGGAGGGCCAAGAGCCGAAACTTCAGAATCGAGTGAGTGTGAGGAGGGTCGAGACCTCCATTGCACAACAAAAAATAGGGGAAGGGCCGTAAAGATATTTTGTAGGCCAAGGGACAGAGAAAGGGAACCATAGGAACTTGGGAATTGAGTAGAGAAGGGGGTTGAGTTCCATAACAACTGGGAAGAGGAGATTGGAGAAGGAAACGAGGTGATACAAATATCTTCTAACAATGGGCAACAACTCTTATGATTAATATGCATCATTGTCTAGGTTTTGGCTTGAGTTTGGTAGTGTTTATTTTTTTCATTGCAACTCTTACAACAACCATTAAAGATCATTTGTGATTGTATTTCAGACTTCATTCATAATAAATATTGTTGGAATAGGGGTAGACCCAGGGTTCAATGCTTAACAATGCACCAACAAAACCCCAACTACCAACCCTTTCGACAACACCTGCGAAGGATGCAAAGTCTCACCCAAGGTAGAAGCAAGGGGTGTTATAGGACGCAGGTGTTTGTAACCAAGCTAGGACACATATCTGTGATACTAACACTTCATAGAATGTTCTGTTAATGCTTAGGAGTGACATGCATTAGTTTATTCACCTTATTAACATCATAGAACATAATCTAAGGTAGATCTAGCGTAGTAACAACAAAATATTATGCACCTTAAATACTTAACACTTAGCACTGTGAATAAGATCTAGCATTTTAACATAAGAAAAACATTTAAGAAAAAACTACATATTCATTACACATTCTAATCTAATCACTAAGAAAACATAACAGAGGTAAAATTGCACAAAGCAAACCATAAGACACCAGATATACATTGTTCACCCCAGTGTGGGACTACACCCACCAACCGCTTCGCCTCTTTATTATTCATCAATCTATTACATTCAATTACTCTTGTGCACTAAGACACGGAGTCAAGCTTCGCACCAGGCAGGATATTTGCACACTAAGCCCCAGATCCTCCTTCCAAAACTAGGTCAAGACACAGAGCTTACTCTCTATCGAGCACAAAGCCTTAACATATAGACATTCCTTTGCACTAAGTAACTCTGTTCACACAGAACTACATTCAACTCCCATAACCATCCTACTTATAAAATACATTCCTTTATTTATACTTTTACAAACCCTTACAATAAGGCCTAAACATGGGAAAACCCCATGAGCCGACATCCCATAATGATCCGGATTATATTCGACACGAAATGAGAGCAGAGATATAATAAAGAAATGCACAAAGATATCGCATATATTCAATAATATAACATAAATGTATCATATATGCAACCATAAACACATATATATAGTAATACACGATTTCTATTAATGAAAGAAATGTATAGAGTCAAAAAAAATACAGAGTGAAAGACTCGCTAGAATGGTGGCAACTTATCTCCGAGAAGAGATGTGACGACTAATCGCATTCTCAAGAAGATGATTACAATGAGGCTTTGAAGGAATTTGTTTACAATAAACAGGATTGTAAAAAATCCAAGACATCCAAAAACCTAACCCTAGGAGATGAAGCGACAAAAGTCACGTGGGCCCCATTTGGGTAAGTTAGTACATCAACTTCCCGGGGTCGTAACTTTTGCATACGATCTTCGTTTTAGGCACATGATAGCCCATTGGAAAGGTATCGTTGAGGAGATTCATTTTGAAGGCAATATCGAAGGGCTTCCATATTTCTCCCCATTTTCCCAAAAACATCGTTTAGGGCCTCAAAATGGCCTTGGAAGTTAAAAACTGCTAAAAATAGTAAATTACCAAAATTGCCAAAAAACTGTTTTGAGCCAGTTGGAAAAGGTGGGTGGCCATTGATATCCACCTGGATCACATAAACCCATTACAAAAAACCTAGAGGCCCTTTGTTGGGTCCACATAGCCCGCCAAATCAGTGAGATTCACGATCTTAGCTGCGCCTCGGCGCTCCTTCTTCAAACAATGTTTTGAAGTCCAAAAGTGGGCCAAATCTGACCAAGGTTTCCTCAAAACTTGGTCGAGGGCCAATAGGCCCCCAACACTCACATGTGACTCATCTCGATTCACTCAGGTATGGATAGTGCTTCTTTGAATACCTCGAGCTTAACTCGAGCTGCCTCGACTTACTGTTTCTCCTGAGCCTCCTGCTCAACGAGCTCTTGGATCGTCTTTTCTATAACAGGCCCTTCCAGGTGTTTTTCTAATGCTGCAACCACTTGATCTAATTGTGATCCCTATCCATCAATCTCTTCAAATACCTTGCAAGCTTCGTCTTGCACAGGTTGTAGCTTCTACGTGACTTCCATTACCTTACCTTGGAGGGCGGTAATCTGTTTCTGTACTGTGATCTGCTCCTGGGATCTCTTCATTATTTCTACTACGGTGAGAAACTTCATCTGTGCCTGCAATGACAATGCTTGCTGTTGTGCCTCCTGTAAATGTGCTTCTAGTTTCCTCAGCTCTGGATTCTCAGCGAGCCGTTCATATGTCTGGGCACTCCTATCACTTAGTTTTTTAAGGTGAGGGCTCTTATTCTTACTACTGTTTCCTTGGAAGACTCCTCCCTCTAGACCAACACCTCTTGCAGTGTGTTTTGTACTGTTTGGGCCTCCAATTCTGTTATCCTGGCTTGAAGTTGCTAGATGATCTCAGTGAGCTTCATTATTTAATCTTTGATCGAATCTTAGTCCTCCTGTGCCAAGCCTAGCACAAAGTGACATGATTTACTCACCACTTCTCTGACCATGGCCTACTCTATGAGAAACTTCTCCTTTTGCCTCTGTAGTTGAGAATTTTCCTCTTGGAGCTTCGCCTGAAGCTCTTCTTTCTCGCTTNGGCTTCTGTAGCCTTCTCCCTCTCTTCATGTGCTTTCTGGAAGTGGGATTCTGTTACATCTACAATCATTCTTAATTGGGTTGGTTCATCCCCCAATTCTACAATCTGCGGTGAGGAAGGTGCAGATGGTACAGTAGGTACTATGTGGACCAAGCAAATAACTTGTTGTAATTTCTTCAATTCCTTCTCAATTCTTCCATATATCTCCTCCTGCTTCTCTCTGTATTTTTGCAAGCTATCCTCGAAATAATCCTCCATAGCTCCACAGACTAGACTGATGTTTTCGTCAGTGAGAATGGCCTCTAACGGGGGCTTATTAGTGTGCGTATTCTTCCTTGCTGAGGGTTTCTTTGGGGAAACCTTCCTCTTCTGCGGTGTTACTGTCCCAACAGGGGGATCCTCAAGTGGAGGGGTGATAGCTTCACCTCCTCCTTTCCCTTGTTCTCCTTCATCTCCTCCTCCCTGTCCCTCTTCTTTGTCTTATTCTCCTCCTGGTGAGCCAGACCCATTATCTTCAGAAGCATTGTCCTCCTCATCACTCTCTATATCCTAGACTTCCTCTTGCTTTTTCTTCTTCTTCGTCCCAATGGATTGTCTGACATGCTCAACTCATGTGAATAATGGGCTTCCTATGGTGTCAGTGTCATATAATTCTGTATCAGCGACAGGTACCAGAAATTCCTCTGTCCATTCCTTCATAATCTGCTCCATATCTTCATCTGTCAGTTTGTAGTATGACTATAGTTCTTCCTGGTTCTCATCTCTACGGGCAATGATGTAGATAAAATGAGGATCAACGCAGAACATTGCTATTGGTCGGTACTGGTGCAGGGTGCGTGGTGTCATGAGCATAAATGATTCAATGGAAACCTTTAACTGCTAATAGTATGCATGAAACATGACATTGGACTGCCACTGCTTCATCATGTCGTAGGTGTACCAGAGAGTGGAAAACCAAGTGGCCAACGGTTCTGACGGTTCGATCTCTGGGAAGGTGGTGTTATCACACTAAATTGCCTTCGATCTTTTAGTTTGTTTTTATCCTTTTTTAAGCCTTAGCTTTTAATTTTTTTAAAGTTTCATCTCTTTAAATTTTATGTTTGGTAAGAACCCTTAGATGATTAAAGTTTTGAGTCTTAGCTTTAGTTTGATCCTCAAATGGATTTTTGGTCCTAGAACCATTTTATCTCATGACTTATTTTGGTCCCCTTCATGACTTGTCCCTAGGTTGATCCCTCCCATGATTAGATTGATGTGACACAACTTTCTCCTCACTCATGACCTCATAGGCATGCCTCATCATCCTTGCTTACCTATCCAATCAGTTTTTGAGTTGGAGCACTTCCCACTCATTAGGTAGTTCCGTAGCGCCTTTCTCGTTCATCATAATCCCACCTCGAGTCATGATTGCCACGAGTGATGTTATGTCCCTTATTTTTAGTGCTAGAAGTTGGTTAAACATGCCTTCGATATCTTTGATTTACGAGCCCTGGTGACAGTTTCTAAGTTTGAAAAACTCAATAGTGCTGCACTGCGCAAATTCACAAGTTCTGATCAGGCGAAAGCAAGGAAAGAAAATATGATGCTGAGAAAGATTCGAGGGCCGAAGTTTTTGCAATCTCATCCTGAGATTTAATTGAATATTCCAACAGGTGTCTACTCCATAGGTATCCCGTGTTGCCTCCTCTACATATTAATTTTCATAAGAAATTTGCACTCGGGTTTTGGTTTTCCAAGTTTACACAGTCGTAAGGGACTCGTCTTTGGATGATAGCCTTGTATTCTCTCTTTTTCAGACCTGTATCTTCATTTCCTGTATCTAAGTCTAATTACTGCTGCCCGCCTTAGCCATTGAAATCACAAGTCTGCAAATAGCCTATCCCCTGCGTATGCCTTGCACTACCCAAAGGCGCTGATTAAACCCTCTCTACCTCCTTTGCTTCCTTTCATCTTAGAGTCTAGCATTTTTACTCAATCACAAAGCACCAATTTTGGATTAACCCCTCACTGCCCACACTCTCGAATACCTGTACAAGTCGAAGGGTCTAATTACCACAGTCAATCTTGGCTCACTAGCACCAATCTGTCTCAAAAGGTCAGCCTTGCACATTTGAAGCCTGATTCAAAGCCTTCCTAGTTATTACTATCCCATAGGCCTTTCAAAAATCCCTCATTCTAATCCATGGAGACTCCTCAATCAAAGAAGACACACAAAGGTGGAAAGGTGGTTAGGACAGAACCGATGGACATGCATCTTTTTGATACAAATCCCATGGAAAGAGAGGTCTTTCAAATCATAAGGTGTCTCTCTTCCTGCCAGAACATGCAGAGAGGCCATCCAGAGGTAGCAAGACAGTTTGCATTACATTTGGATGGAAGGAAAACCAAGGTCGGGGATTTTGAATTTGAGGTAACTGAGGCCTCTATCTCAGCTGCAACAAGGATCCCCATTATAGGTGAAAAGTAGTTCAAAGCTATGGCTTTGAGTTCAGCCTATGCTAAAGAGATTTTAAAAACTGAATATCAAGCTAATGATTTGTCTAAAAGTATGTCAAGGAGTCAATTGATTGAACAGTTTGACAGAATATTGAAGATCATACAGAGATATTTTACATGTGAAGGGAGATTTAACACATTATACTAGCACCATGTAAGGCTGTTGCTACATTTTACTGGTAAGGTTGATATGAATATTCCCTATTACTTGTTAAGAAGTATAGGTAATATGTCAGACAGGATACAAGCCAAATCTAAAGATGTAGATTCTAGCCTCTTCCATTCTGGATTGATCAAAATGCTAGTCTCTAAGGAATTGGGTAAGAAAGAGATTTTATTGGAGCATTTTGTTGTTACTTCTCATTTCAAGTTGGATCTAGCATTAACTCCTCAATCACAAAAGGCAAGTCCTTTGTCACCCACCAGTGCTACTAAAGAAGGGACCAGTAGGAAGAGAAAGAGAAAAGCCGTTGTTCAAGTTTTAGAGGTCAGCAAGCAGGTCACATGAGCTGGGAGGAAGTTTGTCCTTCCCCACAAAGATATTTTTCACCACCTCCTCCACCAGGGTTAGAAGAGTTTCCATCTTCTACCAAAGCTACATCCAAGAAAGGGAAGAAGATACTCTTTCCATCTTCTCCTCCAACAGTCCAAATCAAAGGTAAAAGACCTTTCACAAGGTCATCAATTCCTAAGGAGGTTTTCAAAGAGAAATCTTTACCTGAAACCCCTATTCAAAAGAAGAAGGGAAAAAACATTGAAAAGCCTGTGGAAGAGAAACCAAAAACCCCTATTTAGAAAGGGAAGGGTAAAGGTGCTAAAATATCTTTGGAGAGAAAAGATGAAAGCTCTGTGAAATATTTTGAGAAGCATGTGGAAAGAAAAGAAGAAATCCCCATGCAAAAGAAGAGTGGTAAAAACAAAGCCACCAAGAAGCCTGATGAGGTAGATAAGACACTTCCCATGTAGGTGGAAGAAGAGACTGAGAAAAAACCTATTGATACTGTGCATAACACTGCTCCTCCTGACAGTCAGACCTTCAGAGACTTATCAGGAAACTTAGAGAGTCAAGAAAAGAGGTGGCTCAATTGAAAAAGGAAGCCATGTCTGATAGAGCCAAGATAACAGAGCTTATGGATGGCTATAGTCACACCCTTGACTGGGAAAGGTTTGCAGCAAGAAGGGCCCAACCCCTTGATAGATAACTAAAGAATATTTACAGGAAGGATAGAGGTTTCTAGTCTCAGAATAGGAAGCTAAAGGCAGAGCTGAAGCACTTTCAAGATGAGGTAGGCCAAAGAAGTTTACAGGTGTTGGTCGAAGCTTCCATTGAGAACGACAAGCCAACAGTTAAGGAGAGCACAACTACACTGAAAAATCCTATCAATGCTAAGAAGAAGAAGTCTGTTGTGCCAATTGAAGATCCTCTTTCTACCAGAAAGAGTGTGAGGTTAAGTGTCAAGATGACAAAATAGCTAAGTGTTCTAAGTGTTTAACTATCAATTTTTTTGGTTTTTTGCTAAGTGCCGACTCCCTAAATGGTAAAATGTACTACCTTTTGTACTGCGAAGACACCTACGTAAAAGGGGTTTGATATCATGAAATTCCATCAATTGCTCTGCACATGTTCAAGATTGAAGGCACTGCATTTTTGACAATGCTACCTAGACCTACACATAGACGCAGCATAAGTGGTGCTACCTACAAGCTCTACCTAATATTTGGCAGAGGACAGAGTTGGCATACAGGTGCAACACAGGGGCGCTACCTAATATTTCACAGAGAGCAAAGTCTGTACATATACGCAGCACAGTGATGCTACCTAATATTTCACAGAGAATCGAGTTTTCACACATATGAAGCATAGTGGCGCTACCTAAAGGCGCTACCTTTTCTCCTTGTAGTGCGCTACCCAGATTTTCTACCCAAGGAAACTACCAAAAAACACCAAGGATCTAGGAGGACCAAGCTAACAAATTTGGATAAATTGATGATGAAGACGGTTGTAGAAACAACAACTGGCATCATGAAGTCAACCGCATGCTTTGAAAGACACATGGAAAACAAGGAGGTGTGCAACAAAAGGGAATCAAACCAGTTTGAAGTTCGGTTGGATTAGTCACCAACGTTTTCTTGTTTTATAGAATAGGTTGTTAAGTAAGATGTTAGATCAAATGAATGTTTAGAGATTATCAAGGGAAGGAGGCCAGCTCGTACCTCCAGTTGTTGACTCCCTTTTGTTATAAATAGATAGATAAAATGATTTAGTAGGTTTGGATGGTTTAGCAAGGCTCCCTTAGACTGTAATATTTTAATGAAGTAACTGTGATCTAGTGATGTACTGGACTTAAGACATTTTGACTAATAGAAATCATCTTCTCTTTCAGCTTATTTGCTTCTGATGCTAAATGTTCATTCTTTGAATGATTCACATGAATGATTGTGGTGATGTTATGATGGATGTTTGATCATTATGTTATCATGATGTTTATTTAGCTTCCTTAGTTTCTCAGTTCAAGAAGATCTTGTGTTAAGAAACTTTCCTCCTTAGGATTTTACAGACCTGATGTTTATAGTAGCCCCTACACTTCTCCTATTCAAGTCTTCCCTCTATTCATACTTTCTCCCAAACTAATGATTGAAGTTATCCAAGACCTTGATTGCTGGTGCATGCTATCCCTGTTATCTGAGTTAGAACATTATCAATTGAGTCCTTTTCCATTTGACCCTTTAAACACCCTTACATTCACTTATAAACCTGATGGGTACCGGGCTTGCCTTCCTTGCAATATGAAGGTGACTCCTAGTGATAACATTCTTGGCACCATTGTCGGGGAATGAGTTGAAGACTTTTCCCTGTGATTAAACGACACAGTATACTAGTCCTAAAGGTGCATTAGAACTAAGTATATTGAAGATTGCAGCCTACACCTGACGACTCCATTGTTTCAGCTCTGGCACCTAAAGGCAGACATATGAGATCAAATCCAAAACAACCTTTGGTTCCACCTGAGGCTGACCCAAATAAAATAATCAAGAAGGGAAAAGATTCTCTGAAAAGTTTTTGTGTTGTTGCTACAAGTGTTTCTAGTCAGTTGCTTGATTCCACTCTTGATACTCCAGCTATTTTATCAAGTAAGATTTCTTTATCTTCTACTGAAGTATCTAAAAAAATTGATTTTGAAGAGTTTACTATTGAATACTCTTCCTTTGAAACTGAATTGAAAGAAGAAAACATTGACATATTTTCTTCCCCTGACATTGAGAAGTGTTTCAGTCTTGATAGTTTTGAATATTTCCCTACTTTAGTCTTTGCTACACCTCTTTCTGTTAAAAATTTCTTTGCCAAAGAAGTAGGAACTTCATCCGCTTTCCAGACCTTACCATCGTCTTCCAAGACTCAACCTTCTATTGTGAAAACTGAAACCCCCCCTTCATCCGTTCCTTCTTCTCCTAATCTGCACACAGTCAAGTATCCTTCTCCTTCTTGTTCACCAAGAATCCAAAATCAAAAGGCAGTTGTTAACCCCCCTGAAAATAGGATGGATGCCATAGTGGCTGCAAGATACGATCCTCTAGTCTTACCTCAGCCAGTGAATGCTCTTCCCCCTGGAGATGATTTGAAATACATGCCCAAGTGTTATCACTGAAATTTCGTCTGCACATGGCGACAAGAACTCTGCATCATCAAAACAGCAATGAAGTCATTCATGGCACTGAATTAATTTCACAGCACTCCA
>SNQJ01S0027112.1:30068-60514 GCA_010110895.2 Picea sitchensis | reverse complement strand
GGCCATCAATGCCCACATCATCGTCGCTGCTTATTACAACGATCATTGCCTATTATTCAGAGTATGTTCCTTTGCAGAATTGTCTTCTGCCTTTATCATTACTGCCCCCGAGGGCGCTGCAGTTGTCTACACCAACACTTCCGTCATCTTCTTTCAGAGTTACATCACACGAGCATGGGGCATGCCCGCCTCGTTTGTACACAGTTGTATATTTTTTCTGCACGTCTCTCAGAAGGTCGAGATACCGGTTCCTTTTTTCTCCAACGGATCGCTCTGAACGGTCCCACTCTTGCTTTCCCTTACAACAAAATTCTCAGTAGGAGAAACATTGATGGATTTCGGCTATACGTATGCCCCTACCCTCATCCATCAGGGGGCATCTGTTATCACTAAAATTTCATCTGCACATGGCGACAAGAACTCCGCATCATCAAAACAGCAATGAAGTCATTCATGGCACTGAATTAATTTCACAACACTCCAGAAGGGCCAAAAACTATACAAAGTAACCAAAAATTGAAGGGCACTTTACAGCAGTTGGGTGCGTGCGCGCATGCGCAGGACAAAAATGTGTTATTCGTGCATGCGCGCTCGACGCGCGGCTGTCAACACAAAAACCCACGCATCTGCTAAAACGACGCATTAATTGAATAGGTCGGCGTCCCAACCGCTTACGGACCGGCTCCCAAGTTGATTTGACTCTCAAATCAGAGTCGGATCCGCAAAATCGACGGGTTAATGACCTAAGTAAACCCTAAAAGGGTCCCTGTTCACACTTTGAGAAGGTTACGTGATCGCCCGAGGAGCTGCTATAAAAAGCCGTGAGGATACACTGTTTTGGCAAGGAATTCTAAGCACTATTATGCTGTTCAGATGGTTTAAGGGCTCATCCTTTAACAACAACCCATCGGCTGCATCACCGAGAGTTCTTTCACTGCTATGCTCAGTTCTTCTCATTTGTAAGGAAAGAAAACTGTGTGAGGGCCCCCAAAGAGCCTTCCGTTGGAGGGAGAAGGAACCTCTGGTCTCTTCCTTCAGCGTGCTCCGGTTTCATCAATACACCTGCCTGAAACCATTGGTGACACCTGTGTTTTGTGTTTGATGTTTGTTGTTTCTTTTTCACAGTTTTATTTGTTTTCAGTTGATATTAGATTGTAGTTCATTTTGTTTCTCTAACCCTATGCTCCATAGCTGTTCTGCCCTGCTAAACCCAACAGGGTATGAAAGCGCTCTCTATTTGCTCACCTGGTGACCATTTGAACGTGAACACCAACTTTACTGGAGAAGAAGATATAACAACTGAGGAACATCTTGCTGCTTTCTATAGCTATGCAGATAACCAAAATATTGAAAATGAGGATGTGTGGATGAGGGTTTTCATCCAAAGCTTTTTGGTGAGGCTAGGAAGTGGTTTAGGGGTTTTTCCCCTGGATCCATTACTGGTATTGAAGCATTGGATGAAGCTTTCTTGAGGCACTGGGGGGACAAAAAGGAATTTTTGTACTACATCACCGAATTTGGATCTCTAAAAAGGACAGAAGGAGAGTTTGTCTCTGACGTTTCTAAAAGATTTAACAAAATGTGTAACAAAATCCCTGACGAGATAAAACCCACTGGAACTTCTGCAAAACCACTTATTCCAGTGCATTGATTCTGAATTCTGTCTCCTTTTGAGAGAAAGAAGGTCACCTTCCTTAGTTCAGATGCAAGATGCTGCCTTAGAGGTAGAATCCAACATATTGGCATCAGATAAGCTCAGGGGAAAATATGATATGGATAGAAGAAAAAACAGAGCTGAAGCTTCAACTTCTGATTCCTTTGTTGTCCATTCTCAAGTAGATGAGTTGACCAAATTAGTAAAATCTCTTTCCACTTAAATTGAGAAATTAAAATCAGAAGGGAAACAGACATATAGAAATGCTCAAAACAATGATAACAGAGGCAACTACAAGAGACCAAATAATGCTCCCCAAATCTTTCCCAGAGATCCCAAAAACAGAGAGAGAGATGATCAGAGGGTACAAGCCCCTTTGCAAAATAATTTAGTTGCTAATGAAGAAGAAGAGGAGGTAGAAGCTGATCCTGAGATTCACTGCTTAGGTGACACATCCCCATCCCCACACTTGACTCAATCCTCTTATGAGCAATATTTAATGGATATTCACATAAATGAGTTAAGTAAGGGAGAGAAAGAAAAAGAAAATGCCAGTAGATATAATCTGGGATCTAAGAAAAATGAAGAAAAAACTGATGCCCCTAATCAACCTACTCAAAAAGAAGATTTTGCCAAGGCTGTGATAGTGAGCAGTAAGGAAAAAGACTCTCAAAACCCACAAGTTCTGATAAAAAATCCTCCTCCTGAAACCAAATAGATTTTGAAGCCTTCCCCTTCCTTCAGTTTTGAGAATGAGATCCAGAAAATAAATATCCCTGTACCTTTTTGGAATTGATAAAAAATGAGGATTTTAAAAAATATTTATCCAAAATGTTACAGCCAGAATCATCTCTAAATGCCACTGACTCAATAAATCTGCAAGATGAAAAACCAACAATGATTTTAGGTCCTTTGATAGAAGATAGAGATGACTCATCCCCACCTTTATATACTTCACTGAATATACATGATAAAGTGATACACAATTGTCTTATGGATTCAGGGGCATCCCACAATCTTATGCCAAAATCTATAATGGATAAACTTGGGTTAAAAATCACAAAGTCTTATCATGACTTATATTCTTTTGACTCCATAAAAGTCAAGTGTCTTGGAGTCATTAAGGATATGGTGGTGACCTTATTTCAGTTTCCCATGAAGAGTATACTTATGGATATTGTAGTTGCTGACATTCCCCCCAAGTTTGGCATGCTCTTGTCAAGATCCTGGATAAAAAGACTTGGGGGAACCTTGTAGATGGATCTCTCATATGCTACTATTCCCGTTTTTGGAGGGGAGCATAAAAGACTTTACAAGGAAGCTCAATTGACTTACATCATTAGTGATGAAGCAAACCCCACAAATCACCCTGTTTTTGCTTTTGATACAGATCTGGGATCTAGCATTTTGCATCTCACCGATGCTCCTGAGGCCCCTCTAGAAATCATAAAACAACCTATTACCTTTTTCGAGGAGCCTTTTCTAACCACTTATGTGTGGAAAATGTTCTTTGATGGAGGCTCTTCCAAGGAAGGTGTTGGTGCTAGGGTGGTTTTTGTCTCACCAACTCAAGAAACTATATCTCTGTCATATAAACTAGAATTTGAGACTACTAACAATGTGGCAGAGTATGAGGCTCTTGTCTTGGGATTGAGGGCAGCCAAAGACATGGGGATAAAAGAGATATCAGTATTTGGGGATGTTGAATTGATAGTCCATCAGATTAAAAATCTTTATCAAACAAAGCACCCTAGGCTTAGATATTACAAAATTGAAGTGTGGGATTTGGTGGACATGTTTTTCTCTTCTTTTAATATATCATTCATTCCTAGAGAAGAGAATACCATGGCTGATTTTTTGGCTGTATCAGCAAGCAACTTCAGAATTCCTATACCACCAAAAATCAAGTATGATGTAGAAGTCAAATACAAGCCTTCTATAATGTAAAATATTGGAAGGTGTTCGAAGATGATTTAGAACTTAATTTTTTTTTGAGATTGTTGATTAGTTTTCTGCATTACACATTGATCAGGATCATGATTCAGAATTTACCCCTCATGCTGATGTTTTCCTCAATAAAATTGCTAATCATCATATTGTGCAGTTGCCTAGCAATGATATACCAAAGGGACTGGTTCATTTGGAAAGATTATTTGATGAGAATGATGTGGCATTGAAAGGGAAGGTATCCATTGATGATGCAGATATAACTGAGTGCAATGTGGGCACTGAAAAGGATCAGAAATATTTCAAATTGACAAGCAGCCTATCAGAAGAGCAGAGGGAAGAATATACTAAGTTGTTTAAGGAATTTTCTGATGTATTCGCTTGGACTTATGAATATCTCAGAACTTATGACATAAGAATAATAGAGCACAAGATCCCATTAAAAGAAAAAAACCAAACCCTTCAGGCAAAAGTTGAGGTAGATCAATCCTATGTTGCTGCTTGTCATGGAGAAAGAAGTTAAGAAGCTTTTAGATGCAAAAATTATCATTCCTTTGAGGTATTTTGAATGGGTAGCCAATTTGGTTCCAGTAAGAAAAAAGAATGGAGAAATCAGACTTTGTGTTGATTTCCGAAATCTGAACAGAAGCTCAAAGAAGGATAATTACCCTTTACCCAAGATGGAGCACATACTACAGAAGGTGACGGGAGCAACCAGGATGTCTATGGTTGATGGATTTTCTGGATACAATCAGGTTTCTATTTTTCTAGAAGACGGGGAGAAGACGACCTTTAAACCTCCTTGGGGGACATTTATGTACACCAAGATGCCCTTTGGTTTGATGAACACAGGGGAAAAATTTCAACGAGCTATGGATATAGCATTTATTGGAGAAAATGATAAGCTTGTTGTTATGTATTTATATGACATAACAATGTACTCTCAGTCTAATAAAGAACACTATGATCACTTAATAAAGGTTTCTTGAAATGCAGAAAATTTGGCCTCTCCTTGAATCCGAAAAAATCATTGTTTGCCATGAAAGAAGGAAAATTATTGGGGAATATTGTGTCAGTTGAAGGGGTAACGATTGATTCCATCAGGGTTGAGGCTATACAAACATTGTCACTTCCTATATCCAAAAAAGAGGTACAATCTTTTCTGGGAAAAATCAATTTTTTGAGAAGATTTGTGTCAAATTTTGCTGAGTTGGTTAAGTATATCACAACCATGCTGAGGAAGGATAGTGAAATCAAATGGACTACCGAGTCTCATGATTATTTTGATAAAATAAAGAAAGCCTTGACTAAAGCCCTGGTTCTTATCAGCCTTGACTACTCCAAGGACTTTCTTATTTTCTCTTTTTCCTCTTTTGATACAGTAGCAATAGTTCTATTGCAGAAGAATGTTGAAGGCTTAGAGAAGCCCATTGCCTTTTTTAGTAGGGCATTGAGAGATGCTGAACTAAAATATGACATCATGGACAAACAAGCCTATGCATTGGTTAAATCTCTTAAGTCCTTCAGATTTTATGTCCTACATTCAAGAGTTATTGCTTATGTCCCATCAACTGCTGTAAAAGAAATTCTTATTTAGCCTGATATAGACGGAAAAAGAAGCAAGTGGATTGCTAAAATACTTGAATTTGATTTGGATATTAGGCCCACCAAATTGGTTAAAGGACAGGGTTAAGCCAAGCTCTTGGCTGAATCAAATTGCTCAGCATTGGGGGTGAATTTCATCCACTCATGTTCAGAAAATCAACAGGCTGAGATAACTGATAAAGGTCCTCAAATCATCTCTGCATTGGAAAATTGCAGTTGGTACAAGGACATTATATTTTTTTTGCAAACTTTACAGCCTCCAAGTGGTATGGAAAAGAGCAAGGTGAGAGCCTTAAAACTCAAATCAATAAAGTATTTCCTTGTTGATCAATTTTTGTATTGGAAGGATCCATTAGAAGTGCTTTAGAGATTCTTAGACCCCCAAGAAGCCCAAAATATCATGTATGATTTCCACGATAGTTTATGTGGGGGGAATCATTATTGGAGAACCACAACATACAAGATCCTCAGGGCTAGGTACTTTTGGCCCAGTTTGGTCACTGATGTTTGTGCTAAGATCAGAGCCTGTGCTAAGTGTCAGAAGTTCTCCAGGAAGCAACAACTTAAGTCTTTGCCATTAAAGCTTGTGGCAGCTTCATGACCTTTCCAGTAGTGGGGCCTAGATTTTATCGGGGAAATTCATCCCGCTTCTAGTGGTCAACATAGATGGATCTTGACTGCTACAGATTACTTTACTAAATGGATTGAATCTATTCCCACAAGGAATGCTTCCCACAAAGTGATCATTGGTTTCCTTGAAGACATCACAGCAAGGTTTGGGTGTCCTGAAAGAATTGTCACTGATAATGCTGCATATTTCAAGGCTGAACCATTGATTCAGTTCTACCAATAGTTTGGGATCACTTTGATTCATTCTACCCCTTACTATCCTCAGGGAAACGGGCTTGCAAAATCCTCAAACAAAAGCATTATAAAGTTCATTAAAAATATATTAGAGGATAAAACAAAGGCATGGGATTTGAAACTCAAATTTTCTCTATGGGATGACAAAGTGATGGTAAAAAGGTCCCTGGGACTTTCCCCTTTCCAGCTGGTGTATGGAGTTGAGGCAATTTTTCCTTCTCAGCTTGCATTACCTGTGGCAAAATTCTTCCAAGATTATCAAGGGGAAACTGATCATATGATCAGAAGGATTCAACCGCTGGTTGAAGTGAAGCAAACCCGGGAGTAGCTTGTAGACAAAGCATCTAACCATCAACTAAATATCAAACAATCTTTCGACAAAAAGGTGAACACAAAGGATTTTCAATTGGGCGATCTGGTGCTCAAGTAGGATGCACCGAAGCAATATAAAGGCAAGCACGGTAAATTTGAAGCTTTATAGATTGTTCCTTTCAAAATCTCTGAGGTATTCTCTAATAACACTTTCAAGTTGCAGAATATGGAGAATGAAGAGGTTTTTGGTAGCCCTGTCAATGGGGATTTCCTCAAAAATTACTTTGCTTGAGCCTTGAGTGGTTCTTCTTGTCATTTTAAATATCATTTTCTTTTTATTTTTGTTTCAATAACTGACACCATAGCCCTAGGATAAGGCACTAAATCTACTCATTCTTGGTAGCTTGCAGGGGGCATGCCATCCCCTGTGGAGCCAATGTTATCACACTAAATTACCTTGGGTCTTTTAGTTTGTTTTTATCCCTTTTTAAGCCTTAGATTTTAAATTTTTTAAAGTTTCATCTCTTTAACGTTTATGTTTGGTAAGAACCCTTAGATGCTTAAAGTTTTGAGTCTTAGCTTTAGTTTGACCCTCAAATGGATTTTTGGTCCTAGAACCATTTTATCTCATGACTTATTTTGGTCCATTTCATGACTTGTCCCTAGGTCGATCCCTCCCATGATTAGACTGATGTGACACACCTTTATCCTCACTCATGACCTCATAGGCATGCCTCATCGTCCTTGCTTACATGTCCAATTATTTTTTGATTTGGAGCGCCGCCCACTCATCAGGAAGTTCCGTAACACCTTTCTCGTTCATCATACTCCCACCTCGAGTCATGATTTCCACGAGTGATGTCATGTTCCTTGTTTTCAGTGCCAGAAGTTGGTTAAAGATTCCTTCAAGATATTTCTTTTATGATCCCTGGTGACGGTTTCTAAGTTTGAAAAACTCAACAGTGCTACGCTGCACAAATTCACAAGTTCTGATCAAGCGAAAGCAAGGCAAGAAAATCTAATGCTGAGAAAGATTTGAGGGCCAAAGTTTTCACAATCTCATCCTGAGATTTCGTTGAAGATTCCAACAAGTGTCTACTCCACATGTATCCCGTGTTGCCTCCTCAGCATATTAATTTTCACAAGAAATTTGTGCTCGGCTTTTGGTTTGCCAAGTTTGCACAGTCGTAAGGGACTTGTCTTTGCATGATGGCCTTGTATTCTCTCTTTTTCAGACCTGTATCTTCATTGCCTGTATCTAAGTCTGATTACTGCTGCCTGCCTTAGCCATTGAAATCGTAAGTCTATAAATAGCCTATCCTCTGCCTATGCGTTGTGCTACCCAGAGGCGCTGCTTAAACCCTCTCTGCCTCCTTTGCTTCCTTTCATCTTAGAGTCTATCATTTTTACTCAATCTGAAAGAGCCAATTTTGGATTACCCGCTCACTTCCCACACTCTCAAATACCTGTACAAGTCTAAGGGTGTAATTCCCACAGTCAAGCTTGGCTCACTAGCACCAGTCTGTCACAAAAGGTCAGCCTTGTACATTTGAAGCCCGATTCAAAGCCTTCCTAGTTATTACTATCCCATAGGCCTTTCAAAAACCCCTCATTCTAAGCCATGGAGACTCCTAAATCAAGGAAGACACACAAAGGTGACAAGGTGGTTAGGACAGAACTGGTGGACATGCATATTTTTGATACAGATCCCATGTCAAGAGAGTTATTTCAAAGAGTAGGGTGCCTCTCTTTCTGCCAAAACATGCAGAGAGGCCATCCAGAGGTAGCAAGACAATTTGCATTACATTTTGATGGCAGGAAAACCAAGGTTGGGGATTTGGAATTTGAGGTAACTGAAGCCTCTATCTCAGCTGCAATAGAGATCCCCATTACAGGTGAAAAGTGGTTCAAAGCCATGGATTTGAGTTCAGCCTATGCTAAAGATCTTTTTAAACCTGAATATCAAGCCAATGATTTGTCTACCACCTCCTCCACCAGGGTTAGAAGAGGTGCCTTCTTCTACCAAATCTACATCCAAGAAACAAAAGAAGCTACTCTTTCCCTCTTCTCCTCCAGCAGTCCAAATCAAAGGTAAAAGACCTTTCACAAGGTCTTCAATTCCTAAGGAGGTTTTCAAAGAGAAATCTTTACCAGAAACCCCTATTCAAAAGAAGAAGGGAAAAAGCATTGAAAATCACGTGGAAGAGAAACGAGAAACCCCTATTCATAAAGGGAAGGGTAAAGGTGCTAAAATACCTTTGGAGAGAAAATATGAAACCTCTGTGAAAGATTTTGAGAAGCATGTTTAAAGAAAAGATGAAATCCTTGTGCAAAGGAAGAAAGGTAAAAGCAAAGCCACCAAGAAGCCTGATGAGGTAGACAAGGCACTTCCCATGCAGGTGGAAGAAGAGACTGAGAAAAAACCTATTGAGACTATGCATAACACTTCTCCTCCTGTCAGTCAGACCTTCAAGAGACTTATCAGGCAACTTAGAGAGTCAAGAAAAGAGGTGGCTCAATTGAAAAAGGAATCCATGTCTGACAGAGCCAGGATGACAGAGCTTATGGATGGCTATAGTCACACCCTTGACTTGGCAAGGTTTGCAGCAAGAAGGGTCCAGTCCCTTCATAGACAACTAAAGAATATTTACAGGCATAATAAAGGTTTCCAGTGTCAGAATAGGAAGCTAAAGGCAGAGTTGAATCACTTTCAAGATGAGGTAGCCCAAAGAAATTTATAGGTGTTGGTTGAAGCTGCCATTGAGAATGACAAACCAACAGCTAAGGAGAGCACAACTACACTAAAAAATCCTATCAATGCTAAGAATAAGAAGTCTGCTATGCCAATTGAAGATCCTCTTTCTACCAGAAAGAGTGTGAGGTTAGGTGTCAAGATGATAAAATAGCTGGTAAAAGGTAAGCCCCATTTTTGAGGATGGTTCCTTTTTGGGAGGGTTAATTGATATTCAAATATTACCTCTTCCATCTATATAGGGTTCTAAGCATTTAACTATCAACGTTTTGGGTTTTTTGCTAAGTGTTGAATCCCTAAATGGTAAAATGCACTACCTTTTGTACTGCCAAGACATCTAAGTAAAAGGGGTTTGATATAATGAAAGTCCATCAATTTCTCTGCACATGTTCAAGATTGAAGGCGCTGCATTTTTGACAATGCTACCTAGACCTACACACAGATGCAACATAAGTGGCGCTACCTATAGACGCTACCTAATATTTGGCAAAGAACAGAGTTGGTATACATGTGCAACACAGGGGCACTACCTACATGCGCTACCTAATATTTCACATAGAGAAGAGTCTGTACATATACACAGCACAGTGGTGATACATAGAGGTGCTACCTAATATTTCACAGAGAACAAATTTTTCACACATATGCAACATAGTGGCACTACCTACAGATGCTATCTTTTGTCCTTGTAGTGTGCTACCCAGATTTTCTACCCAAGGAAGCTACCAACAAACACTAGGGATCTAGGAGGACCAAGCTAACAACTTTGGATAAATTGATGATGAAGAAGGTTGTAGAAATAACAGCTGGCATCATGAAGACAACAACATGCTTTGAAAGACACATGGAAAACAAGGAGCTTCGCAGCAAAAGGGAATCAAATTAGTTTGAAGTTCAATTGGATTAGTCACCAACATTTTCCTATTTTATAGCATAGGTTGTTAAGTAAGTTGTTAGATCAAATGAATGTTTAGATATTTTCAAGGGAAGGAGGCCAGCTCGTACCTCTAGCTATTGCCTCCCTTTTGTTATAAATAGATAGATCAAATGCTTTAATAGGTTCGGATGGTTGAGCAAGGCTCCCTTAGACTGTAATATTTTGATGAAGTAACTGTGATCTAGTGATGTACTGAACTTAAGACATTTTGACTAATAGAAATCAACTTCTCTTTCATCTTATTTGCTTCTGATGCTAAATGTTCATGCTTTGAATGATTCACATGAATGATTGTGGTGATGTTATGATGGATGTTTGATCATTATGTTATCATGATGTTTATTTAGCTTCCTTAGTTTCTCAGTTCAAGAAGATCTTGTGNATGATGTTTATTTAGCTTCCTTAGTTTCTCAGTTCAAGAAGATCTTGTGTTAAGAAACTTTCCTCCTTAGGCTTTTGTAGACTTGATGTTTACAGTAGCCCCTACACTTCTCCTATTCAAGTCTTCCCTCTATTCATAGTTACTCCCAAACTACTTATTGAAGTTAGCCAAGACCTTGATTGCTGGTGCATGCTAGCCCTGTTATCTGAGTTAGAACATTATCATTTGATTCCTTTTCCATTTGACCCTTTAAACACCCTCACATTAACTTATAAACTTGATGGGTACTGGGATTTCCTTCCATGCAATCTGAAGGTGACTCCTAGTGCTAATAGGTGGCGCGTTCATAAATTTTCCAAGCGAAAAATGTGATCAAAATTATCAACCAACTGTAATGGAATTCATTTCCCAAGTCCTGGGCTTCATGACAATATTTCTCCAACTCATTAACGAGGTAGTTCGCCCAGTTCATCTGCATGCCCTCCACACATTTTCCTATGAGGTCCACCACAAACCCAGTGACTTGTGTGGGGCGGTTCTTCCTTAAGATCTTGTCATCTAGGATTTGACAAGAGAGGTGCACTGCACCATCCTGTATATAGGATACCTTGTAACCTCTCTTTCCTTTCTCTACCACTCCGTAATATTCTTGATGCATTGTGCCATGGAACGGTTCAAGGCTTTCCCTAGATAGAACTACTGAGGGTAAGGACCCTTCACACTTAAGCCTGTGATCCAGTGGATCAACGCCGTATCTATAGTGATCCTTCTGTCGAGCCACAGGTATCCTCCATAATAGAATGATAGGAGGAGATTAACACAAGAGTTAATCTCTCAGTACTGACGGCCCAAAATGTGGGATCTTCATCACATTTAGCATGGTGGACTGCGCCAACCCTTTAATCCATGGCTGTGAAATGAGGTGAGGCTTCTTCCTGGTTGTCTTCGTGAGATAATGGTGAGGGGCCAACATGGCGTAGTTCTTCCAGTCGTCTAAATTGAATTTGTTGTTATTCAAGAGAGGGATCTATCCTAAATGACTCTGGACTATGTGAATTCGTTTCGGAATGTACGCAGTAAAAATAGAGTACTCAAAATCGCGAGGGATACTGTCGCGGGTAACAACGCCAGCCAAAGGTGGAATATAATTAGGCATGATCGATGGGATCTGCTTCGCATTAGCCAGATCATCACGGTGCTTAATTCACTGCTCGGATATGGGGTTGACACGGCCAGAACGACGTCCAATCGAAGGGGAAGCCTGCAGTCCCCTAGTCGATGATGCCTGAATATCTTCAGATATCGGTCTGTCGGCCATTATATTCTTAAGGACTTACTTGAAAGACTTCTCTAATTCAGTAGGTTCACCCGACATTCTAGATTTTAACAACAGGGGGGGTAGGCAAATGAACAGGCGAGGTAGACAAATGGATAGGCGGGGACTATTTCTAGATAACAGAGCTTGACACTTGGACAATTCTCTATTTATATTAGTCAATCACGGGTAGAAAAAAGTGGTCCCAGTGCAATGACCGACGAGTTAAATAAGCGGGGTATCATAACAGATCTTTCAATGACCGGGAAATGCTTCCATCAATGTAAATCTGCCCATTATGGCGCAGTCTCAATGTCCAAAAAGCGGTCCAAAATCCCATAAATGCGTTTCCTAACCGTCTCAGAGTGTCACTCTAACGGTTGGGGCACCTCCAACGGTCATTTAACTTCACCAGGGAGAATTCCAATTCTGCGTGGTCCTGTTGTTCTCGCGAGGTTCAAATTCTGTGAATCTACCTCCTGCGAGGTTCCAGTCTACGAAGTCTTCCATTTGGTCTCTGTAATTTCTTGTAGATTTTCCAACTTAGCTTTCTTTTTATTGAGCTTCCGTGCCTTCTTTCCTGTTATCTGAGTTTCTCTAATTGTTTCTGGAATCCTCTTTCCATTTTTATTCTTATCTTCCCCTAGCATAGTGGCTTCACATTGTTGAGGTGCCCTCAAAGGGTCTGAAGTTAATATCTCTTTTCTTAACACTTCCTGGGTGGAAAGACTTATTTCTTGAATAGATAGGTCCTTCAAGACTTCTTGCATTCTTTCAGCCTTCGTAGCTAATTCTTTTATTTTCGGTCTCTCCTGCGTTGCTACTTTGTTCTATTGCTTTGACTTATCCTCTCATTCTTCTACTAGTCTTTCTATTTTTCTAGCTATGAAATCCCTTAGTTCTTGTTTTTTCTTTTATGTAGATTCTTCCTCTGATTTCCTTCTGATCAGATCCTTCTCAATCCAAGTCTTACCTAACAAAAGTTGGAAAGGGGCATTGTCCCCAACAAACTTAATGACTTCAAATTCCTCTTCAGTCGATGTTCCATGAACAATAATAGGTACATTAGTAACTCTTCCACATAGGGTTATCATCTTTCCCTAAACAAGCCTATCCTTCCCAACGAAGGTACCACAGTAGGATTTCCCAAAATTTCCCAAGTTTCTTCTGTCATAATATTCACTTGTGTTTCTTCATATAAGACACAGTCTATGTCAAAGTCTTCTATCCTTGCACTTATGCGTTGTTTTGATTTCAGGATCTCTGGTAACCTGACATCTTTGTGAGAATCCATCGTGTCCTTCAACTATAATAACGTAGTCTGAACTTCCTTTGACCTTTTCTCTTTATGATTTTCTAATATTCCCTTGGTCTCTTGACTTTCTTCATAGTTTTCTTCTCTCATGTTCATCCTTTCTACTTTAGCAATAATCCTTGGACAATCCTCAGGATAAATAGGGCCTACCTCAGGATATTCCTTAGCAAGATGTCCTGACCTTATGTAATTATAACATAATGTCAATCCTCTTTTTCTTTTAAATGTTCACCAACCTTTTCTGTATTGCGCACTTCCCTTACGATCATAGTGTTGGACCTGCAATCTGCAAAAAATATTTCTAGGTTCCTGCATCCATTTATTAGTCCAAAAACTCTTTCTATGCATAGGAATAAAATATCTTTCTTCATTTCCATTAAATTTAATGAAATCAAATCTTTATTTTGATGGTGCCCTAGCCTTCAGACTAGGACAAAACCTATCAAACATACTTAAATTCATGCTTTCAAAACAAAAATTTGCACTTATCTTTTTCTTACCAAAGCACAAAGCTTGCTTATTTAGGATCTTATGTATTTTATTTAGATCAACTTACTCTCTTAGGCATAAATATTTGCAAGTCAAGTAGAGTACTACGCACTTCAACAACAGATCTATGCACAAAGATTCTCTTTTTCTTTACTTTCGTTCCTAGCAATCACAGTTTCAGTCTTGACAATAGAACCATTTGTTGTCACAGGGGCAGACCAAGGGTTCAATGCTTAACAACACACCAACAAAACCTTGACTATCGACCCTTTCAGTAACACTTGTGAAGCAGACGAAGTCTCACCCGAGGTAGAAGAAAGGGGGGTTACAAGATGTAGGTGTCTGTAACCAAGCTGGGACACAGATCTGTGATACTAACACTTTGCAAAATGTTTTGTTAACGCTTATGAGTGACATGCATTAGTTTATTCACCTTATTAACATCTCATAACATAATCTAAGGTATATCTAGCGTAGTAACAACAAAATATTATGCACCTTAAATACTTAGCACTTAACACTGTGAATAAGATCTAGAATTTTAACATAAGAAAATAATTTAAGCAAAACATACATATTCATTACACATTCTAATATAATCACTATGAAAACATAATAGAGGTAACATTGAAAAAATAAAACCATAAGACACCATATATACGTGGTTCACCCCAGTGTCAGGCTACATCCACCAACTGCTTTGCCTCTTTATTATTCATCAATATCTTACATTCAATTACTCCTGTGAACTAAGCCACAGAGTCGAGCTTCGCACTAGACAGGAGATCTGTGCACTGAGCCCCAGATCATCCTTCCAAAACTAGGTCAATACATTGAGCTTACTCTATATCGAGTACAAAGCCTTAACACATAGACATTCCTTTGCACAAATCAACTCTGTTCACACATAACTACATTCAACTCCCATAACCCCCCTACTTCTACAATACATTCCTTTATTTATACTTTTACAAACCCTTACAATAAGGCCTAAACATGGGGAAACCTCATGGGTCGACATCCCATAAAACCGTTACAAAAACTCTAGAGGACCCCTTACCGGGTCCACATAGTCCGCAAAATCAGTAAGATCTGCGATCTCAGTTGCGCCTAGGCGCTCATTCTTTGAACAATGTGTCGAAGTCCAAAAGTGGGCCAAATACGACCAAGGTTTCCTCAAAACTTGGTTGAGGGCTAACAATGATGCCAATGTTATCTCTTTTGTTTTTGGTGTGTTTAATTTGCATGCCATATATTTGACGAAATGTCTATAAATACAAATTATACATGCAAAGTGTTTGTCAAAAAATTCCAAAGAATCTATGTCCTAAAAAAAAAGGTAATAACCATACATTTGGAAAAAAAACATTAATATTCTATCCTATCCTATTTGGGGATATTACAACCTCTAAGAAAGTAGAGGGTTCAAAAAAATGTTCCATCACAGTGAGTCAAACACCAACCTTTTTTCCACTTCTTGTCATTCTTCTACAATCATTTGTCACATTGCCTTCCATTTCTCATTTATTTGTGAAACCAAGGCTACTACTTGATTTGTCTTCTAGTTCTTTTCATTTTATGGTCCACGAGAGCCCCATCCTGGTTTTCTTTGAAGAACAAACACAAATCTTATTTTCAAGACATTTTGTTTGTATTTAAAGACACACCTATTATTTTTTGAAAGGTTCCCAAAGAACTATTTTGGTATATTACATTATTGTAATTGTAGAGACTTTGTTTTCAAGCTTAATATTCCAAAAGTGTATCTAACATAACCTTTTTTGTTACTAATGAAAATATCATTTAAATTTCTCTGCTATTATGCAGTCCATATTTTCTTGTCTCCTTTCTTGGATATTGTGTTATGATTTGTTGAATGTTGTGATGGAAATGCCACTCTGTCTATATTTATATTTTATCAATTTATGAATTCTATAATATATTGTAAATATTTTCTTTTAAAAGTTACTTGGTACAATCTCATGTATTCTTTGCATCTGAATATTTATTTTAAATAAGCATGGTCCTTCTCAAGCATTGTTCATATTTTTTTCATGCAATTTGAAAGTAGAGGAGTACCACCTCTTTAAAAACGAAGGGGGATTTTATCCTCATGATGTTATCTTAAATACCGCAAGACCTTATTTTAGATCAATAGGTGTTAGTCATTTCATATTAGATGAAAATAGTTTAAAATCTCAAAAATCATTTTCTCTTTCAAGAATCTTTTGGGTAGAGTTTATTTTAAAACTACATTTTCAATTTTTTATGGTTCATGTTAGCACTAGAAGTTTTTCTTACACTTCTTTAAGAACAAGCCTACTACCCATTAGAATTTGAATAATTAAATCAATTTTATGGTTGGTGGATTAGCAAGAAAGAACAAGAAAGAGAGCAACAAACTGTCTGTAGAGACATTGCATTGGGCACAAAGTCATAATATTCTACAGATCAAAGGAAATCAAGCTATCTATCAGAGAAAAGGGCTATATAATGATGAACAAAAGAATGAAGTAGATAAGACTAAGAAGAGATATTCATCAAGAAATGATCCTCTTTGCAAAATGAATAGAAAGAATACTTGAACAACAATCATGAAAGAAGGAAATCACTGCAAGTCCTTTGCAACTCATGAATCTCCTACCCATGAAGAACCATTGATCCTCATTGTATTAAATTAATTCAAGCAAGATGCAAATGTAAAATGTAAAACAAAGAAAACACAATTTGATAGTAACAACTCTCATGAATCTCTAATGGCAGAAATGTTACATTGTGACATGCCCACCAGGCTTACAAATCAGCATACACAACTAAATTGCCTCAAGATCTACCCTAACTCTCTCCAGTCCCTATTTGGAGTTCTATCACTTATTAAATAGATAATTACATAAATAATATCTCTAGGAGGTTGCAACCTACTCCATGCATTGGATTCTATGCCTTAGAGATATGTGGCAAACATAAAATCCAACTAATTTCTTGATTCTTGGAAATTGTCTTTTAGAATAAATGCAATTGCAGCCAGCTCATTGCATGGATATTTAGTGGAGATGAATCTTAGGTACACATGTCCCTTGGTGTCTAAATGATCTCTGAGAACCCATTGAAACCTCCTCAGATAGGTGGAAACACTCATACAACTCAGATTTATCAGACTGTTAGAGTTTGCAACGCAATTTCAGGATTCGCTACAAACTTTCCTATAGGTGATGATTTCAATTTTTCTCCCAAACGACAAACCGGGTCAGACTGATTTTTGTTTATCTCGTCAATGATATTATGATTAATCTCCACAAATTTTTTTAGAATAACTGAGATCGACATTTAAAAGTTATGATGAAAATACGATTTTGTTGTGTACCAACGCACAATGAAGTTTGCAGCGCACAGTCAAGTTTGCAGCGCACATTGAAGTTTGTAGCACATAGTTGAGTTTGTAGCAAACAATTGAGTTTGCAACACAGAGTGAAGTTTGCAGCGGCAAGTTGAATTTGCAGCGCACAGTGAAGTTTGTAGAGCACAGTCAAGTTTGCAGCACACAATTGAAAATGGAAATGAAGATAATAAATGATAAAGCTTCATTTTGAAGCCGATCCTTGGAGATGTTGGATGATGGCCAAGCGCTAAAAAAAATATTGGTGCTAACAGTTCATATGCTACATTTTAAGAACTTGAAAATAAAATTTTCATTACATTCATGGTGTAGATTGATCTTGTCATCTTGCTTGGATTCAAAGTTGTTTCAAGGATTGCACCATTTCTGTTGAAAGAACAACACAATGTTTACTTTCATTTATCAATTTATTTATTTATTTCAATGTCCTTGAGTCTTAAAAACATCATTTGAGTATGATTATGCTACCTGTTAGCGCTCTGTAAACTTCGTTTGGCTAAGGAAACGAATGACAAAGGCAAATTACAAACCAACTTTGAGGCCTGAAACTAGCCTTTTGGACATGGAGAGGGCTCTCTCGGGAGACTTCGTCTCTGTATAGGATATAACTTTAAACTCTGGGCTAGATTTAACACCTTCAAAAAATATTTCTCATTCTATTGGCGAAAATAAGCAATACCTTGGGCTACGGAGTGAATTTAAGGAAACAATATAAACAATTGACTCAGTGACTAAACTCGAGAGGATAAAGGATAAATAAGTGACAATATTCAATTAAAAATCGTTGTGTGTGGCGAGAGAAAAATAGATGAAGCAACTCAGAGCATCACTGAGGATGAATTCAGAGTTAACTTAGAAGAAACACAGTTTGTCTAAATGACGCAAATCTTAGAGCACTGTGCGGTGAATTCTAGAGTCAAAATCACACTCCGATTTAGAAAGAAATTAAAGATGTGAATGTAAAGAGCACAGGAAAGAACATACGTAAAGAAAGAATACAATACATCTGACTACCACCGTTAGAATATTTTCATCAAAGCTTCAGGACTTTTGCATTAAATCTCAATCGGATAAAAAATGCTACAATCAATAGTCACTATCTACATTGTTTTGCCAACCAACCTAGCTTACATTGAAAAGGTGGAATATATAGATCAGGGTGTGCTGCTTGGGCTACCCTGCTCTCTAGCTAATCTTCATAGAAACTAGGTTTTGACTCCTCTTGTCAGATGTCTCTTCAAATGGAATTTACCAAAAATAGAATTGGCTACACTTGACCGCATCATAGCCGCTCGTCTTTGCCACAAAAGTTTTAGTCATCAACAAGATCCCTTCGTTAGGAAATGATGCGTCGATGCTTCCCTTTGACATGGAATCTAGATGATCAAGTGTTATTTTAGACTCTTGACAAGCATTATAACTGCCTTGATCTCTTCCACACGATCATCTGCTGTTGCGTGCATGTGGCAGGTGACTGTAGACCGTTGTAGGTGCCTCCAAAATGATGACCCCGACTGGGGAAAAATGCCTCTCTTTGAACTGTCGCATGTCTAATGCAAAACTGTCCTTAGTAATGGATGAAATTCCATCACTGTGTGCCGTATGTTTTTTGTGTGGGTATCTTTCAGAGTCCAAGTCCGTGCCACGTCTGGGGAGACAAAAACAGAGTCAGTCGATCAAGCGGTTGGTCTCATTTGCGGTATGGATACTCGAAGCTTTATCCTGAGAGACTAGTTTTTCCTTTTAAGGTTTGTCACTTGCCTTTATAGAACTGTGTTCCCTCTGAACTTCTTTTGCGCGCTGTCCAAAGCCGTGCAAAATTTCTCTATGACTGATTTACATTCCCTGAAGTGCCTCGCATTCCTTTCTTCTGACATCCTTTGTGTTTCACGCATCTGTATGATCATGTCCTGTGCTTCCCTGAGATGTCTCTTTAGCCAAGTCACATTTCCCTCATGGACTTGTGATGCTTATACTTCGAGGGTCTTTGTTGCTAACTGTTGTCTCAACTCTATGTTTTCTTGGTATAGCTCAACAATAGAGAGTTTCACTTGCTTCAGCTACTGCGCCAGGTCACAAACATATATGTTTTCGGTGTCCATCCTCCTTCTACCTAAGATTTCTTGACTTGTGCCTTCTACAGGCTCCAACTGAATAATGCACATGAGTGATTCTTTGATGACTGAATTTGCACGCGACTCGCTTGGGATTCGAGTCTCACCAACTCCCTTGTTTTTCCTTGGCCTACCCCTTCTCTGGGGTATTGGTTGTTTGGGGGACAGATCTTCTAATGTGCTTCCTTCCTCCATAACTCTTCGTACTTCAGCCTCCACGCGGTGCGATGTCACCCTTTCTGCAGGTAGGGGAAATATCCTTTTGGATCCTTGGGGATTCCTGTTGCAAGTAGGAACGAGTCCCAACTATTCCCAATCATCTTAGCTCCTCCACCATTAGTAATTTAATTAGCGAAACATGCGATATTTTCTTCTTTTGTTGATCTGCTTCAGCTCAGGCGCCGTCTTCCATTTCTTGGAGGCTTTGATGCAAGAAAAAGGGAAGATTTAACGGTTTCCTCCCTGTGAAATGCATCAATAGTCTGATGTGATGTGAATGTATCCTTTCGACCCTTCCCTTACAGGTGAAATATTTCCTAATTACTTCCATGAGCGTCCGGAAAGGTCCCTGCAAATATCTACTTGGAATGCTCATTTCGACTTTCCCACCTAAAGAGTCTCTCTTGATGAAATATTTGTAACACCGTGCATCCAAATACATGCCCTTAAACCACCTTTCACTACGTGAAGGGATCTTTGTTGCGGCTGACAGAGTTTTCTCTTTCACCCGGAAAATGCCGCCCGCAATTTCCGCGCGGGACCCGTTGAAACTGAGTGCAAACTGCTCTGCTAGTTTCATGTTGAACCCTTGGATATTTCTGCAAAAGGTCATGCATCTGACCTATTCAAAAGGGGCCCTGACCTCCGAATCTTCGTTGAACAATGTCAAGCTTTGTGGCTCAGGCCCAACATTTCTGCCACTTCGTGTGCCCTTCCTTATATTCTGTGATGTTGTCAAAGTGAAACGCGCATTTTTTCTACACACAATGGATTTGGTGTGGGCTAGAGGTGGTCATCTCAATCGACCTGGGCTTGTGAGAAGAATTGCAGCCAGTGCATAAACTCGTCCAGTGAATAGAATACATGCAGAGCACTTGGAATTTATAATCGGGCGGGCAGGAGATGAAAACATGCCAGGGAACACTTAATTCATGGTGACTGAAACAGGTTTGAATATTTTCATAGTACATCTGTGCGACGGGTACACTTCAGAATGTGTGAAGTGCAACTGATAAGATTTGCAAAGCATATGTGATATGAGCACCGTGATTTTTCATCCTTTTTGACTTCAAAATGAGCTGATGGTGGTCACATTGCTTGCTGACGCGACTTCTATTTAGCAACTTGCCTCGACCTTAGGCACATAAGACATTCTGTTCTGATAAGACTTGGATCTTAGGGAAAAGACCTTTACCCTTTTACACATATTTTGGTTCTGACATCCCTTCCCAACTCCAAGGGAGAATCGACCATTTGCTGACTTCAACCTATTTGTTGCTCGGTACCTGACCTCACATGCTTTGACACATGGAATCTGACTCGACTAAGACCGACCCTAACTAAAGCAATGATGGAGCTAACAACTGGCTCCAACGGGGATGCCATCCTCCCAGTGAGGTGGAAAATAACAACAGACTAAGTGCCCGACCATTGGGCCTTACTGGACTTCCAAACTCTGAAACAAAGGAAAACAAAATGCAACCCAAACCTTCTTGACACAACTTCGACCAGACTCAGCATAAACTCAGGGCCTTCACTCTAGGCTTCAATTTTTTGCTGAAATACTGACTTGAAAGGCCTTCTTTGAAAACAAAATGAACAAAAAGCAAAAAATAAAATGACTATTTACAATGACATGAGATTTAAATGGACTTTACTACACTAGATAGTGCTTGAGGAACCTGTCGTTTACAGCCCCCCAAGTATTGGACTTTCCATTAAGTTCTTCTAACATATATGCCTTGTTCCCATAGTACACACAGATCCTAAAAGGGCCCATCCAAATATGATCGATTTTTCTGTGCTTTCCCTTATCTTCATTCCTCGTGTCCCATTTTAGCACTAGATATTCCACCTGAAATTCCTCCGAGTTAGAGTGTTTGTCGAAAGTTTTCTTCATCCTGTCTTGGTGAAGCTACGATCAGTTGTAGACCTTCTCCCTCATCTGCTGTGCATGAATCAAATGATTTATCCTTCTTTGCATGTCAGCTGGTTTGACCTCTTGCTCTTGTAGCAAGTTCCTGACGGGCAGTCCCAACGAGGTAGGAAAAATCGCGTCTGGATCATATAAAATTTAGAACGGTGATGTGGAGATAGAAATCTTGGCAGTGACCTTGTCTACCCACAACACGTAAATAAGCTTCTTATTCTATGCCTTCTTGTTGTCTTGTAGGAGTCTTTTAATGATTCTAGTTAATCTTTTATTCGTCGATTCTGCTAACCCATTTCCCTATGGGTAATATGATGTAGAATTTCCTAGGGTTATATTGTAATACTTACAAAATTTCTCCATTTTCTGGGATTTGAATGCGACCACGTTATATGTGATCATATTAATAGGGCACCTGAACCTAGACAGGATGTTAGTCTCCAGGAACTGAATAATGACCGTGTCAATATCCTGCTTCGTTGGATGTGCTTCGATCCATTTCATGAAGTAATTAATGGCTGTAAGTATCCATCTATGTTGCGTTGAGGATGGTAGATGTATCTCCCCTATTAAGTCCAGGCCCCATTGCATGAACGACGCTTCGATCGAGATCGGTTTCAGCGGTAGGGGTTGCAACTTTCTCCTCCCATCGAAAATCTGACACTCGTGGCAACTGAAAACTTCTTTGTACACATCTTCGAAGATGGTGGGCCAATAGTAACCCACCCTGAGGATTTTATGTGAGTTGGTTTTCCAGTAGTGATGTCCCCTGCAGTCGCCTTTGTGGAATTCTCTAATGGCCTTTTCTGCATCATCTTCTAGTGTGAATCTCAACAATATCCCTCCCGAGTCTTTCCAATACAGTGAGTTATCCAAGATGCATAACTTAGTAGCTTTGAGCTTTAAGAATTTGGCCTTGGTATTACTTAACCCCAGAGGGACTTGCAAATTCCTCAACACATAGATGATATCCGTATACCAAAGTGAATCAATGAATTTCTAATCCACCTGCGTGGTTGTTTCTTCTTGAGGATTCTCTGACAAATCAATGATGAAGTTGATTCCCAGGACGACACAGTTCGATTTCATATCATCTTTGCGAGGCCCTATCCTTTGATCATCTTCCCGGGCTTGATTTTCGTGTTGTATTCTAGCATGGCCACGATCTACTTACCTCTTCTTCCTTCAGGGTCCAACTGAGTCAAAATATCCTTGACTAAGTTGCTAGGCATGTAAGTGATAACGTGGGAGTGTAATATGTAAGTTTTGAACTCCTTTAGGGGCTTCACTAAGGCATATGCTGTTTTCTCCATAATGTTGTACCTTAGTGGGGAATCCCTCAGTGTTCTACTAAAGTAAGCTATAGGCTTTTCAAATTTCTGATCATCTCTTTATAACAACACACCAGCAATGGTATGCTCCGATGTGAATGAGAACAAAATGAAATCCTTTGAGAAGTCCGGGCTGGCGAACACAGGAGCCTTGGTTAGCGCTATCTTGATGTCTTCAAACAATTTTTTGGCCTCGGGGTTCCATTTGATCTCATTCCCCTTTTTGAGCATGCAGGTGATATGTTTTATAATTTTTGCCAGATTCGAGATGAATCTTCTCAAGAAATTTACTTTTCCCAAGAAGGAGTGCACGTCCTTCTTGCTGCGCGGAGTGATGATTTTTAAGATTCCTTCAACCCTGCTAGGATCTATCTTTATACCTTCCTTTGAGATGATGTGCCCCAACAGTTTCCCTTCTTTCATCCCAAAATGAGACTTTTTTGGATTCAACGATATGTCAAATCCCCTACATTTCTAGAAGACCCTCTTTAGGTGCTCCAGGTGTTGTTCATCGGAATTGGAATATACAGTGATGTCATCTAGATAGATTACATTAAATTTTTCCTTTTCCTCAGAAAATGCTATATCCATCGCCCTCTGGAAATTATCTCCCACATTCATCAGGCCGAAAGGCATATTGGCATACATGAACGTCCTCCATGGTGTCGTGAAAGCTGTGTTTTCCCGGTCATCCGGGTGTACCAAGATCTGATTATAACCTGAAAATCCATCTTCCATAGACATCTTCTAGGACCCAACTACCTTCTGCAGGATGTAGTCCACTTTAGGGAGTGGGTAGTTGTCTTTGAGGGATACTTTTTTCAAGTTCCGAAAATCCACGCACAATCTTAGTTTGACACTCTTTGTTCTCACAGGCACCATGTTGGCCACCTATTTCGAAAACCTTAAAGAAACGATAATTTAGGCTTCAAAAATTTTCTTTACCTCCTTCTCGATTAGCGGCAATAACAGGGGATTTATCTGTCTTAGCTTCTGCTTGAAAGGATTTTGGCCTTCTTTGAGAGGAATGAAGTGCTGAATCACTTTAGTGTTGTAGACCTTCAAATCATCATAGCTCCAGGTGAAAACGTCGAGAAAATATTTCATGAGTTTGATATAGTCCTGCTTGACCTCTGGACTGAGCGTCTTTGACAAATTTATCATCTTCGGATTCTCCTGGGTCCTGATATTGCAATTCTCAACATCTTCTTCGTTTGCAGTGATCTTGGGATTTCTAGCCACATCGTTTTCATAAAACAACTTTTCCAACAGAACTAATCCTTTTGGGATGACATTATTCTTTAGCTGTATTATGTCCCTCCCAACTATCTGGTTCTGGAGATGGTCATCGTTACTGAATGCATCTTCACTTTCATCTTCGTTGCAACAAAATTCGTCATCAATGCTATTATTAGCGAACTCGTCGCTCATAAGGAGAAATCTATCCACTTGTTTGTCCTCCTCAAACACCTGCCAATACTTGATATTATTGGGCACCACCGGCCTATGTTTGACTTAGATCTCATACTTTCTGTTTGGAAAAATGTGGATTTTAAAAACTGAGGCTGAGGTGGCCAAGGCATCCACAATCTGATTTTTCCCCCTCTGGATCACCGATAAATTATACTCCGAGAATTCTTTGAGGAGGTCTATCACTAGGTTCTTGTATGCTCTCATCCTGGGGTGCTTGGATTGGTATATGCCTTTCACTTGGTTTATAATCAGCTCGGAGTCTCCATACACCACTATCGTCTTTGCGCCCAATTCTTTAAAAAAATTCAGGCCCAAAAATAGTGCCTCATACTGAGCCATGTTATGTGTATAGTCAAAAGCAAGCTTGTATGAGCAGATTTTTGAGCCTACCTTAGGAGGACATACCCACACGCTGATCCTTTCTCCTTCCTTGCTGATGGCTCCGTCGAGACTCATGTTCCATATCTCGTTCTCTGCGTGGTTCCTTGGGTTTGTGCACTCTGTTGCACGTCACGTGGCTTTGTCATCAACGGTCATGATAGTTGTCGGTTTTTCCTCTTCAAAACTCAAGCCATTGTAAAAAATGGAAGAGCTGATGTCAATATCGATGGAGTATATGAGATGATTATTCGGCTGCATCTTACTGCTCACCATTTATTTTAGTAGTACCTCTCTATATAACCATCTCTCTTGGCTTAATATAGGGATGGTGGCATATAAAATGTCCATATGCAGAGTCCCATTCAATTTCACGTCCCATGACCTAGATAATAGCATGCCAAATACCTCTTTGGCGCATGTCTCCCAGTTTGTTTCTGATGCTCTCCTTGGGACTTCCTTCCTTGACTTTGCTTTTTTTGTCGCATCCTTGGTTGGGTTTTCTTGCCTCAGTTGACTTGTGGAAGGGATATCCATCGGGGCCTTTCTCATGAGATTCATCTGTTGGGGCTCCCTTATGGGATTTGGCTGTTGAGACTCCACAATCGCCCTTTTTCTTCTGAGGTTGTATTGATTTTGGAACTGCATAATGGAATTGTGATAACCTTTCCTAAATTCTTCCTTTTCCCAAGACAATACATCATCCGTCTCCAGCATAATATCATCGTTTTCGCTCATATATCGATCATGTTCCCCCTTTGTAAAAAACACGCACGTGTCTTTGTCATCGCAACAATGCATTTGATCTTCGAACATTGGATCAAAATATTCATCCGCGTAATTGTTTTGGAACAGGGGCCTTATTTGTTGGTCTCCCTGGTCTAAAAAAACAGATTCGCAACTCAAAGCATTATTGAGGATGAATTCAGAGTTAACTTAGAAGAAACACAGTTTGTCTAAACAACACGAATCTTAGAGCACTGCGCAGTGAATTCTAGATTCGAAATCACGTTCCGATTTAGACATAAATTACAGATTTGAATGTAAAGAGCACAGGAAATCACATACGCAAATAAAGAATACAATACATCCAACTACCACCGTTAGAATATTTTCATCAAAGCTTTAGGACATTTGCATTAAATCTCAATCGGATCAGAAAATATATAATCAATAGTCACTGTCTACACTGTTTTTCCAACCAACCTGGATTACATTGAAAAGGTGGAATATATAGATCAGGGTGTGCCGCTTGGGCTACCCGACGCTCTAGCTAATCTTCATAGAAACTAGGTTTCAAATTGTCTTGTCAGATTGCTCTTTGAATGGCATTTACCAAAAATAGAACTGGCTGCACTCGACCGCATCATAGCCACTCGTCTTTGTCGCGACGTTTTCAGTCATCAACAAGATCCCATCATTGGGGAATGATGTGTCAATGCTTCCCTTTGACATGGAATCTAGATGATCAAGCGTTCTGTCACATTCCTGACAAGCATTGTAACAACCTTGATCTCTACCACACGATCGTCTGCTGGTGCATGCATCTGGTAGGTGACTGTAGACCATTGCAGGTGCCTCCAAAATGATGACCCTGGTTGGGGGAAAATGCCTCTCTTCGAACTGTTGCACGTCTAATGCACACTTGTCCTTAGTAATGGATGAGATTCCATCACTGTGCATCGTATGTTTTCCGCGTGGGTATCTGTCGGAGTCCAAGTCCACGCCACGTCTAGGGAGACAAAAATAGAGTCGGTCGATCAAGCATCTTGTCTCGTTTGCGGTTTGGATACTCGAATCTTTCTCCTGAGAGACTAGTTTCGCCTTTTCAAGTTTGTCACTTGCCTTTGTAGAACCACGTTCCCTATCAACTTCTTCTGTGCGCTGGCCAAAGCCACGCAAAATTTCTCTATGGCCAGTTTACATTTCCTAAATTTCCTCGCATTCCTTTCTTTCGACATCCTTTGTGTTTCGCGCAGCTGTATGATCATGTCCTGTGCTTCCCTGAGCTGTCTCTTTAGCCAAGTTGTGTTTCCTTCACGACCTTGTGATGCTGATACTTCGAGGGTCTTTGCTGCTAATTGTTGTCTCATCTCTCTGTTTTCTTGGTATAGCTCAGCAATAGCGAGCTGCGCTTGCTTCAGCTGTTACGATGACTCACAAACATCTACGTTTTTGGTGTCTGTCCTCCTTATGCCTAATCTTTCTCAACTTGTGCCTTTGATGGGCTCCAGCTGAATAGCGCGCATGAGTGACTCTTTAGCGACTGACTTTGCACATGGCTCGCTTGGGATTCGGGTCTCCCCGATTTCCTTGTTTTTCCTTGGCCCACCCTTTCTCCGGGGTATTGGTCGCTGGGGGGACAAAGCTTCCAATGTCCTTCCTTCCTCCACAACTCTTCCTACTTTAGCCTCTGCGCAGTGCGATGTCACCCTTTCTACAGGTAGGGGGAAATCTCCTTTTGGATCCTTGGGGATGCGTGTTGCAAGTAGGAATGAATCTCAGCTATTTCCCAATCATCTTAGCTCCTCCACCATTGGTAATTTAATTAGCGAAACATGCAATATATTCCTCTTCTGTTGATCTACTTCATCTCGGGCACTGTCTGCCATTTCTTGGAGGCTTTGATGCAAGAAAAAGGGAATATTTAATAGTTTCCTCCCTATGAAATGCATCAACAGTCTGATGTTATGCGAATGTATCCTATCGAACCTTCCCTCACAGGTGAAATATTTCCTAATTACTTCCATGAGCTTCCGGAAAGGTCCCTACAAATATCTACTTGGAACACCCATTTCGAATTTCCCACCTAAACAGTCTCGCTTGATGAAATATTTTTAACATCACGCGTCCAAATACGTGCCCTTAAACCACCTTTCACTGCACGAAGGGATATCTTTCGCAACCGACATAGTTTCTTCTATCACCTGAAAAACGACGCCCACAATTACCACGCGGGACTCGTCGAAAATGAGTGCGAAGTACTCCGCTAGTTTCATGTTGAACCCTTACATCTTTTTGCAAAAGGTCAGGCATTTGACCTGTTCAAAAGAGGCCCTGACCTCCGAATCTTCGTTGAACAACATCAAGCTTTGCATGTCGGGCCCAACATTTCTACCACTTCATGCACCCTTCCTTATATTCTGTGATGGTGTCATAGTGCAACACACATTTGTTCTGTGCGTGATGGATTTGACACGGGCTAGAGGCGGTAATCTCAATCGACCTGGGCTTGCGAGAAGAATTGCAAGCGGTGCATAAACTCGACTGGTGAATATAATACATGTAGAGCGCTTAGAATTTATAATCGGGCGGGCGAGAGATGAAAACGTGCCAGGGGACACTGAATTCATGGTAAATGAAACAGGTTTGAAGATTTTCATAGTACATCTGCGCGACGAGTACACTTTGGAATGTGTGAAGTACAACGTATAAGAGCTGCAGAGCATATGTGATACGAGCGCTGTGATTTTTCATCCTTTCTAACTTCAAAATGAGTTGATGATGGTCACGTTACTTGTCGACACAACTTCTATTTAGCAACTTACCTCGACCTTAAGCACGTAAGACATTCTCTTCTAACAAGACCCGACTCTTAGGGAAAATACCCTTACCCTTTTACACATGTTTTGGTTCTAACATCCCTTCCCGACTCCAAGGGCCAATCAACCACTTGTTGACTTTGACCTATTCGTTGCTCGGTACCTGACCTCACATGCTTTGACACACGGACTATAACTCGAGTAAGACTGACCCTAACTAAAAAAATGATGTTGCTAACACTACCTTTGAGTGAAAACAACATATTAAAAAAAATGCATACTTAAAAGCAACTAGACTTGTTTTTTTCTAAAAAAACCAATAGTAATCTAGGTGATAGGGCCTTGCTATAGGCCTGGAGAGTAAATTCTCTAAGACCATTAAAATGAAACTAGGATTAATTAAAGAAAGTTGAAATACCATTAATAATGTATTTGCTTGAAAAACACATCTAACATAGGTGTTAAGAACTAGGTCAAGCCATTGGAGAGTAAATTCTCTAAGACCATTAAAATGAAACTATAGGATTAATTAAAGAAAGTTGAAATACCATTAATAATGTATTTGCTTGAAAAACACATCTAACATAGGTGTTAAGAACTAGGTCAAGCCATTTGAAGTGTTGATATTATCACAATGAGGTGGTGTGTGTGTACACATAATAGGGTACTTTAGTGGAATTGGCATGTTACTTAGAGTGACACCTCTTTCCTAGAGTTAAAAGAGTTTCATTTACAAGACGAAGTCACGTCCCTTCTGAATGAAAAAGTGCAACGCATGACTATTCTACCTTACAACCTATTAAAATTGACCTTGTATATTTTTATTTAATATTTTATAATTTAAAAAAAAAATGCAACCCGTGACTATTCTACCTTACAACCTATTAAAATTGACCTTGTGTATTTTTATTTAATATTTTATGATTTAAAAAAAAAAAGTGCAACCCGTGACTATTCTACCTTACAACCTATTAAAATTGACCTTGTATATTTTTATTTAATATTTTATAATTTTTTAAAAGTGTTGACCTTGTATTTTTTTATTTAATATTTTATAATTTTTTAAAAGTGTTGTGTATTAATTTTATGTTAAACATAAAAAATCATTACACGTCTTCTTCATATTAAATGGTAAGAAATTCTATAATAAAATAATAAAATCATTTATTATATTTATTAAAATGCTAATTTTGATGCTCATAATATTAATTCCTTAATACGCTAGTCATACAAGTTGAGGACAAACCGAAAACTCCAAACATAATATAATTTAATATTTCGTTTAAAACTAATACCAATTCCACCTCCCACCCGATATCTCTTAATGTCTTCCATAGTTAATGTGCAACTTTTAAACATACCCCATGATGTCTCATATAACATAATTACAGTAATGTCCGCAACATAATTTAATAGATAGTAAAAGTATGGAGTGAGTAAACCAAGTGCCAATAAATTGAGAAAACAAGAACATGAATATAATATGTTAACAACCTTTGAGGGGGGCGTTGTTTCTATTATTCAGAACTCTGATTTCCGGGTGTCCTTGCTTACCTCTTTGACTGCTCCCTCGAGGATTGAGCCTTTGACTACCTCCGGTAGTCAGGGGGCGTCCGGTGATAAAGTGACTCTTCTGAGTCCCTCTCTGGAGCCTTCTGGACCTTCTGAGTCTTTACGTAGCCTGGGGAAAAGTCAATTGCAGTTTGGTCACCCTTCCTCTCCACCAGGCTATAGGGAACTGAAAGATGAGGAGACCTCTCTCTTTGATGTTCTTGATTCCTTGATACCTTTCATTTGAGATACTGATGCCACTGTCCAACTACCTGTTTACCTTGGTAAGTTAGTCATTGACCCTGTTGCGGGAAAATGGGAGGCTAGCTGCTCACGGTCCACTATAGTAGTGGCACGAAAGGAATTCGCCTGGTCTAAAGGCCTGGGCATTGAACACTCATCGGTTAAAACCAGGAGTGCCCAAAAAAGTCTTCTATTGAGTCTTCTCTTGATACTATCCCTCGTACGTCCACCGAAGGTGGGGCACTTAGAGCTTTGAAGGCCCTGGCACGAGAAAAATAATGTTACTACTCTCCCTCAATCTAAGGGGGACGGGAGGCACCCTAAAGTTGGCCTATGCTCGTAGTGTTTTGGATAAAACACGTCCAAACATTGTTTTCTTTCAGGAAACACTGGTTCATTCTGATAAAGCTCGAAATTTCTTTCACACTCTTCGACCAACTTGGCTAAGTTGTGCTGTTAACTCAGTTGGAACTTTTGGAGGTTTGATGGTTTCTTGGGATCCTAACTACTTTGATCTGGTTCCTTTTCTTACCCGTGGTGGGATTTTATTGTCAGGTTATTGTTTAGAAAGCAGAAGGTAGATTACACTTCTAAATGTCTATGGTCCTTGTGTGGAGCAAAAACTTTTCTGGGAATGGTTGGAAGATTTAGGCTTGTTGACATTAAAAAACTTAATTTTAGCAGGGGATCTAAACT
>SNQJ01S0027112.1:1560-22862 GCA_010110895.2 Picea sitchensis | reverse complement strand
ATAGGTGGTTGAGGTAACCAAAGGATATCTAAGTCGAATTTCAGAGGGAAGGTGAAGTAAGAAGGCCGAAATTCAAGGGAGAATAAATTCTTTTGAGGATGCTCTCTAAGGTATCAAACAAATCTACCGCTGAATCTCTGTAAATTTAATTCATCGTGGGTTGACGACAGAGGCGTGGAGGGTGATGTGTTTTATTGGTAAATTCAAATGGTCCTTTTGATTCGCACACGGAGTAGAAACTAATGCAATATTTGGAATTAATTAGTCACTTAAATGCTCCGAATCTAAACGTATCTAGCGCTAAAACATCCCATCGTGTCTCTTTCCTAGTGGGCGGATCAGGGATCGACAATGTGTTACAGGTGCTTCGTTGATATTCTTCTGTGAAAAATGTTCCAGGCTGATCAATTAGATCATACGGTGCTGACATGGAAAAACTTGGCTTGAGACACGTGGCAATGAAGACCGATGACTTAGCTCGCGAGTATTAGTCAGAGTTGGGACATCCCTCCAGTTGTGTGTTCTTAAACTAAACTTGGGATCGCCGATGCTGAAAAGGTGTCGGGGATCGACGATCGGGGGTAAACCTATTGCGTAGTTTCCTTTGGGTTAGCATATTCAAAAATTCCCGATTTTGAAACGTTTCGGGAGTCTGTGATCGGAGAATTTTTTTTAGTGTGGTCCAACCATTCGTCGCGGTTTGGTATTATCCATTTCGCGAAGTGCGTCGAGTATCAGCCATCGATGATATCATTTATTTCTTCATTAACGTTTACTATTTTGTCCTTTTACCGATGCCGAAGGGGATCGGTTGTCGGCGATATCCTTGTATGATGCTTGTCGCAAAATAAAACTTCCTTTTGTTGATGCTGATGAAGATCGATGCTCAACTATGGTTTTTTTGAGTGATTTTCCTTCATCTTTTAAATCCTTCCGATGCCGAATTTGGGCGCATCGGGTGAAATTTTTTGGCGGTTGATTCTTTATTTAAAGGTTAGGACTTTTAATTCGTTAGTTTTGATAGATTCAAGCAAACTTTGAAATACTTAATGAGAGTCAAGATGATAAGCAAAGGAAACATTTTTCACAATGAAGTCGAATTAGACAGTGCAAAACATCAAGTGGTACCCAAAAAAGTAAAATTTGACATAGGAGTTTTAGGGTGTCTTGAGTTCTCAACAAATGGCAACTTACTGGGAGAAATAATAATCTATGTTCCTCCTTCAGGCTCGGCTGATGCAAACGCTGGTGGAGAACTTAACTGGTTTTCATCAGAGCTTCTTTTACCTTTGCATTTGGAATTTTCCCGGTTGATGCATCCAAATATGCTTGTGGGGTTTTTAAACCTTTATTCCACCTTATTTTCCTGTAACATTGACTCATGCCTTTTTTTTCCAAGAGTCTAGTAAAGAATTCATAGTAACTAGGCACTTTTGTTCCCTTCATTCATTTTATACGGTGTTGCTCCGCTGCCAACGAGCGTCCATAGCCCCGACGGAGTCACCCCGACGTCACCAAACTTTCTCCACTACCAGCGAGCATCCATAGCCCCGACGGATTTATCTGCATACCCTCTCCTACTGTGCGCTCAATTGATATAGTTTATTTTTTATTTCGACAGAATGCCCCAAGAAAGCAGGAGAGGAGGACGTCTGTTATTTGCAAAAAATATGAGATGATTAAGGTGAAGCTTACTAGCTCTATCTCTGAGGTGCATGTATTCCTTTCAAACTTTCCTTATTTCCTTTAAAGCCTTACCAAACGACTAAGCAGATACTTTCACATTTCTCCAAATTTGTTCCTCTCCGGAGGTTAGATGGAAAATCCCTTGAAACAGCCGCAGGTTCTCCATTGTTTCTTGTGTTTGTATGTGAGCGACGAGTTAGGAAGAGAGTTCGCTATGTCACATGATTTGAGGTCAGCCATTGTCTTTCCAAACACAATATTTCAAAATCTCGGAAGGATGATTGTGAAAGACAAAACAAAATGTAAAAAATGCAAAAGATAAATCGACGCATCAAAAGAAAAAATAAACAAAATTAAAATTAAAATCATTTTTTTTTTTTGAATTAATGAAAATATTGTTTAAGGGCTTGGCCATTTACTGGGAGAGCATCAGATTCTGAAACCATATATTGTTTGCCTTAGATTCAAGCCATAGATTCTGAAACTTAGAATGTTTGCCTTTAGGATCGTTTGCTCTGTCCCACTTCAGGACTAGGTCTCCTACTTCAAAATTATTCTCTTTAGCCTTATGCTTATCAAACCATATTTTAACTATCTGTTGGTGGGCTATGAATTTTGATTTATCTTTCTCCCTTTATTCTTCCAACATGAGTAGGGTGTCAATTCTTCATTTTAAGGTTGACGAGGGATGTTCCCTAGACTCCTGAACAAGATGAAGAGATGGAAGATATAGTCCATTCGAGAGAATGGATTCCTGTCCGTATACTAGAAAGTATGGGGAATTCCCTATATCTTCCTTGGGTGTAACTCTGTCGGCCCATAAAGCGTTATGGAGTAGGTTATGCCAATTCCTCTGGTTTTCTACAACCATTTTCTTCAATATCCTCTTGAGGTTCTTATTAGTTGATTCTGCCACTCCGTTTCCTTGTGGATAATAATTTTTAGAGTATCTGATTATGATTCCTTTGTCTATGGAAAACTATGCTAATAAGGTGGAATAAAAGTAAGCTGCATTATAAAAAACAAGAACATAAGGGACATCAAACCTTGTGATTAATTGTTGTTCTATGATTTGGATTACCACTTTCACGTTTACATGAGTCAGGAGATTGGCCTCTGCCCATTTCCTGAAATAATTGGTGGCAGTAAGTATATACATGTGTTGTTTTGAAGAGTTTGGTGTAATATCTCCTATGATATCTAACCCCCATTTCTTAAAATGCCTAGAAACGATCACCAGTTGGAGTGGGACCGCTGCTCTCTTTTCTCTCCCAGCACTTATTTGACAAGTTTTACAGTTTCTAGCGTATGTGTGAGTGTCCTTGAACAAAGTGGCCCAATAATAACCGACTCTTAGTATCTTATGAGCGGTGGTGTCTCCTGCAAAATGTCCACCAGTAGGTCCATCATGGAGCTCCTTCAGAACCTTATCTGCATCTTCACGTTCAAGGAATCTCAAAATTACCCGATCATAATTAACTCAGAAGAGTACCAAATTTATGAGGCAATATTGCATAGATTTTAACCTGAGATCTCTCCTTTCCCTAGGGATTAGGTTTTCTGGACAAGTACCATGATGCAAAAGAGAACTCAACTTCTCATACCATGACTCATGTCCTGGGGAAATGTATGAAGCTTCACCACACCATAATGCCATTTCATTCTCCCATCTGGGGTCTTAATTTACTTGGTCTTGAGTTTTAGCTGCCAGTTTGCATAACCCTTGTCCTTTAACTAGTTTAGCAGGTTTTATATCTAGATCAAATTCTTGGACTACTACCATCCAATTCCCTCTTCTTTCCACCATATCCTGTTGAGTAAATAGGGATTAGACTATGGGGTGAGGCACGATTACTTTGGTGTGGTTCTTGAGGATGTAAGATCTGAAATGTTTCACTGCTTTGTAAACCGCGTAAGCCTGCTTGTCGATGGAAGGATAATTTAGTTCATCTCCTTGGAGATTAGTGCTTATGAATGACATAAAAGCCTCGTTGTTTTCATCATCCTTCTAAGTCAATACTGCAGCTAACGATTGGTTGGAGGCGAAAGTATAGAGGAAAAAATATCTACTAAAATAAGGGCTTCCCAACACTGGATCCTGAGATATCACATTATTAATATTGTTGAAAGATTCCTTTCGTTCATCATCCCACTTAAACTCAACATCCTTACGAATCATTTTTTGTAGGGGTTTGATAGTCTCCACAAAATCGGGAGTGCACTTCCTCACAAAATTTATTTTCCCGAAGAATGACTTCATAGCCTTCTTGTTGTGTGGAAATGGAAGCTGAGCTATAGCCTTAATTATTTCTAGGTCTATGCGAATGCCTGCTTGAGATATGATGTGGCCTAACAACTTAACTTACTCGACACCGCAAATAGTTTCCTTAGGGTTTAAGGATATTCCATATTTCCTACACCTTTCGAAAATCTGGGTTAAGTCTTGGATGTGATCTTCCTTGTTATTTGAATATACAGTCATGTCGTCCAAGTACACTACTACACACTTTTTGATTAGTCCCCTAAATTCTACGTCCATGGCCCTCTGGAAGGTTGCTTGTGCATTGATTAACCCAAAGGGCATGCGTTTATAAGAAAAAGTTCCCCTCTCGGTTCGGAAGTTAGTTTTCAAACGGTCTTCCTCTGAATCTAGAACTTGGTTGTAACCTGAAAAATCATCTAGCAGGGAGAAAATATCAAAGCCAGATATATTTTGCAAGAGTTTCTCCATTGGTGGGAATGAGTAGTTGTCCTTTTATGAAGCTCTGTTGAGGTTTCTGAAATCTACGCATAGGCGAATCTTGCCCGAATTTTTCCTCACAAGAGCCTGATTTGCTACCCATGTAGAGTGTCTAACCTGGAAAATAATTTTGGTGTCTAAAAATTTCTTTAACTCCTGACACATGAGAGGCTCCAAGGATGGGTGGTACTTTCAGAGCTTCTGTTGGAAGGGTTTCACTTTAGGTTTTAATAGGATAGTGTGTTGAATGATGCGAATATCGTAAGTTTTCAGATCCCGGTAGGACCATGCGAAGACATCTTGATATTGTCTGAAAAGTTTTAGATAGGCCTTCCTTTCCTCTTTAGATATGGTCTTACCGAGATTTACATTCTTTATATTTTTCGGGGTTCTGAGATTTATAGTTTCATGCATGGGATAGGAACTACCGGTCTTCGCATTTTTTGACCCCTTGAATCTTTCTTTTAGGTCAAAAAGGTTTTCTAAATTAGCTATCCCCTTTGGTATTGTGTGGGACTTCGATCTGTCTGTTGGTTGAGCTATCTGAGGATTGACCTCTGTTGATTTTTCTTGGAATACTTCATCGTGAATAGCCAATTCTTTGAAATTATCTTGGTTAGTAAAACATTTTATGATCTCTTCGTCTCCTTCAAAGACTTTCCAATTAGAAATATTTTTGGGCACCGATGGTTTGTAGAGAAGTTCTAGGGTGAAAAGAGAAGCTTCATAATATTCCAGAGGTGATAGCCTTGATGCAGCGGTGGCCAGAGAATCAACAAGAATGTTCTTCGCTCTGGGGATTGATGTGGGGTTGAAAGATTTGAAATGTTCTATTAATTTGTGCACTTCCTGTTGGTAATTATTTAGGTGTGGAGAGTTGCAATGTATAATATTCCTTATCTGTCTGACAATGATTTCAGAGTCTCCGAACACCTTCAATTCTTGGACATTCAGGTATATGGCTTTATTTAACCCTTGTACTAGAGCTTCATACTCGACAGTGTTATTTGTGCATTCGAATTCTAGTCTACAGGACATAAAATTTCGTTTGCCTTTCAGATTAATGAGGATACACCATATTAGCACTCTGTAAATTTTTTCCAGTTGATAGACAAACGAAAGAGGTAACTGTTTCAACCAGCTTTAGAAGTGAAGCCCTAGCTTGCTAAACTCAGAGAGGGCTCTCTTGTGTCACTTTATATTTATTTGATAATCAATGGATAGATTTAGTTTGTTTTGGTAGTTTTTAATAAAGTTTTCGGCAATGAAGGGGAGGAAAAATCATGGCTATGGAGTCAAAATTATGAAAGTGAATGAAAACAGTGATTAGTCGGTAGAACTCTCCAGAGGATAAAGGATAAATGAGGTGATGAATCTGAGTTATATTTGAATTTAAGTAGAGTGTAGGAAGATGGAAAAAACAAATAACTGCATCAGAGAATTACTGAAATGAATTATGAAATCGTTAAGAAGAAAATTACACAGTTTAAATTGCTTAAGCCAAGAGCATCACAAGATGAATTCTGGGCCTTTAAATCTCCAATTTAAAAAGAAGAAAATGCAAATGAAATAAAATATCACAAGAAATACATACAATGAAGGAAGACAAAGCTCATATCACCACCATTAGAATCTTTTCATAGAGACTTCAAAGCTTCTGCATATATATTCAATTCAGCTTCAAAAAGTTACAATAGAGTTCAAAACAATCAAAAAGGTGCCCTTTCACTTCTGCCAACATTAATTCATTCAAATGTACCAATATTTATACAATTCGATTACAATGGCTAAAATTGAAACGTTTCAACTTCTAAAAATGATTATAATAATTTCAACTGACAGTCTTCGTATATGAACCGATTTACAATGATTAAACAAAAGGAAGTTTCAAACCTAGGGATGGATTTCTCTGACTGCTCATCTTCCTTTACGACATCTGTCTTTCCATGATATTCTGTCGAACTTGTTGGTTTGGTGACCCCTGGAGGTTACTTACTGGTTCTGGGAAAATTTCATTTCGTCTTGCCTAGCCGCACGATTTTCTTCCACTGTGAGTCAGACGTAATCTCGTAATCCATCATTTCCTTTATCAAAATCTCCAGGTCAATGCATGTAGCATAGGACATAGTCAATAGACCAATATTCACTATTTTAAACTAATTCAAAATCTCAAAGTCTGTGGCCAAATACTCTACCAAACTTGGGCCTTTCAGACTTTCCTCCATAGCTTCAAATTTGGAATGATCCATTCTACACTGAGTGAGGGGAGAATTGTAGTCTTCTTGATTGTATAATTTACCTTTGCCATCCCAAAATGGTGGGAGGCCCTTGATAAACAATTGTTCAAATGTATCCTTAAACTCCTGTATATTGTGCTCCATTTGCATAGCTTTGTTTTGAACCAATTTGAGCAAGTTATGCTTGGTGATGATCCTCCTAGCCGAGATGATCAACACAGTTTTTTCCTTTACCCCAATAGTCTGAAGATCGGCAGTGGGCACAAAATTCAACAAATCAATAGCGTTCTGGTCCCATTCCGAGGGTTTCTTGGCTAATGTTTCATTAGCAACAATACACCTGCTTCGGGCCGTGGTAGCCACTTTGTCTTTGTCATTTATAAAATTTAGATAAACCTTGAACTTAGCAGCCTCTGCAACAATATCATCCTAGATCACACGTTTAGATCCTTGTAATAGTGTTTTACCTTTTAACCTCATTTTCAACTTATTTACTCTCCCTTGCAAATCTTGATTCTCTCTTTGGAGTTGAGCCATCTCTTCATCTTTTATTTTCATCTCTTGTTTCATCTTTTCTAAGACCTCCTTAAGGATTTTGATTTCCCATGTCTGTAAACTTACTTGGGACATAGATTGAACCAATCCATTAGTGCTTGATCCAATTTCTGTATTGGAAGGTACAATAAAAACAATATCTGATGTTTCTACCTGTCCCCGTAACCAATGTTCTTTCTCTTTTTCTAGCTGCAACACTTTAGCTTTGCAATTTAGTGCTTATTGTCTGAATGTCTCCTTCTCTTGCTCTAGAGAAACTATCTCTGTTGTCTGTGGATGTTATGTGGAGGACATCTTCAACTTCTTCTTTAGACTTTGGATAATCTTCTCTTTCTCATCTAAATAAGCCTTTACCCCTTGAGGGCCTTCAGATTCCAATATTTTGACTTGTGTTTTCCAGGCTTTGCTGGATGCTTTCTCCTACTTCAATTGACCAACTAATTTGAGTGAATGTGTTGTCAATATCGAAACCCTAAGACCTAAACTCAGGTAGTCTGAATATAGAATGTCACTGGAATTCTTGTGAAACTTTACTTTGTCTGGGGCACCAATATTTTCATAATGCATATTGATTTCAGACACTTTATCATCATCTCCTATTGATATATTAAATGTCTTTCTTTCCACATCCCTGACTGAGAATAGGGAAGCCTTATGTTAGGATATCTTCTCCACTTTAGGCAACAAGTCTCTTATTTCACTATTGGCCATACTTCCCTTCACAACATACTGGTTCATTAAGTCTTCTTTGGACTAATAAACTTCCCCAAGTGTCTTTCTATATACATGTTTCTTACTGCTGAAAACCCTTGAGTTGCTTTCACTTTGTGGCATGCTTCCTGTACTAGGCTCTTCATTCTTGGTTTCACTTTCCACCATCTCCATGCTCATTTTCTCTTTAGGATATTCTTCGTCCAGGTCCACTACCTGAGAAGATGGCGTGATTTTCATTTTCTTGAGAATATGTTTCTGACTGCTGGCACCCAGTGCCTCTGAACTACTCCTCTTGTTATAAACACTCACCTTTGGAGCTTTAATAATCAACTTTGGAGAATTTTTTTATGTCTGTATCTGCTGAGGGAAAGACTCTATTTTTTGTGTATGATCAAGTTGCAAAGTGACTTCCATATTTGCACAGGCTTCCAAGTTTGCCAATCTATCAAATTCTTCAACTTGCTCATGTTCGTAGGGGCTTTGTCTGCGCATCAGTCTTCTCTTAGATATGATCTGCTATGGGTCATATCTCCTCCCTTGTAGTTGTGTAAACCCAAATTCACTGAGTTTGGCTTGAATCTGAGGTAAACAAGACCTGGTATTTACCACAAAGGGCCCTACCATGAAAGGGAATTTTAAGTTAGAAGCCTTGTGCGTTTTTAGAAAATGCTTTGTCTCTAAAATGATCCTTTGTTTGATGAACTCTAAGGCAAAGACTCTGGTAGTCAAAAAGACTGGTAAAAGGTAAGGTCCTTCTTGATAACCATATACCCAAATTACAATAGACTGTAAAAACAACATCCAATCTCCCACCCTGTTTTCTGGATTAGGTTTTAAAGAGTTTTTCATTTCTTCCAAAACCCTTGGCAGGTCGGTGCCGAAGATGAGACTATAAACCCTGGACATAATCTTGTTTATGAAAACAAGCATGGTGATTCTTTTGCATTCATTCGAGATGAATGCTACTTCATGGAATTCAGTCTTATTTGATTCCAAAAGAATTCTCAACAAGTGTGTGTAGTACCTGAAGTGTCTCAATGAATTGAAATTTACCAGCTATTGGTGCATATTGTCAGCGATGAACTTGTCAAAACTTATACAAACCGACTAACTAGACTCTGACATAAAAAAGGTAAACAAGAAACCCAACATGACTTCTACTACAAATTTGTCATCATCCAACCCTAAAATTTGACTAAGTAGGGAACAAGCCCACTGGATTTCAATAACCATGACACTTACATTGTCAGGTAATGACAGAATTTCAGAATGGTGTTCAGGTTTAACAATGGTTTGTAGAAATAAGGTTTTTACTTCGGGGGGACACTCTCGGTAGTCTGTCATAATTTTCTGTTCCTTGAAGGGCTCTGACATAGTGGGGGAAGACTCTGGTATACTGAGGGTGTGTCGAATTGATGGACTATCTATTTCGCATAAGATCTGTGATCCTAACTTATTCAAAATGACCTTTTCTTCCTATGAATACTGTTCTGTACACCAGCTTATGAACTTTGGGAAAGGGAAAACAACTTATACGATGTAAGGGGTAATGGAAGGTTTGGCTGCTTCGAGGAAGGGTATCCATTTTCCAACATTGTCTAGTAAATTGGATCTGGACACGGAAATGGGTGAAACTGTAATTTTTGTGTCAAAAACATCGGAATCCCTGTCAATTAGGGCTTCTTCTTTAGAGGTGGATTCTTGTTGTTTCACAGATAAAATGTCAGGGTTGGTGGACATGATGAAAAATACCTGTAACTGGGCGGAGAATGTGTGAAATTGGTTCACTGTTGAGCTTTAATTTCGAACTGGGGTTTTGCGCCACTTTTCAAACATTTGAGTGCTTTGAAATATTATAGAATAATGACTTGGGGCCCTCCTTTTATATGCATTTTTCGATATCGGGGATTGGAAATAACGGTTTTGGGTAGACAACTTTTCATCCTGATGTACCTCTAGTGGCGCCATGCATCCATGAAATGAAACCAGGGTATGTTCCCCGACCCTCTCTCACATAATTAAACCTCGCACTATTTCACCGCCCGATATGGGTCTTGGCCGTTGATCTACACCGCTTCAAGATATATGGTCCGCCAAGCCCCACCTTTCGTGTCTTCACTATATTTATCCATATGCCACCATATGTGACCTTATCCTCCAAAATATCATGCTTCCATAGCGATGTACCTCTTCTCTAAATTTCCGAGACTTGGATCCTATTTGAAAATTGTTATGGTGATAACATAGGCCCTAACTGGGGATTATATCCTCCTTGCGAGGTAGCGAAGAACTGTAGACTAAGTGCCTACCCATTGGGATGTGGTTTATTCATGAAATCTGAATTTGCTAGTCTTTATTCAAAAAATCAAAATCGACCCAGCATCGCTTAGGGCCTTCACATCGGGCTTCAACTATGCTTCTTTTATTCCAACTTCTTCATGCAAAAAGAAAAACACAAAACGATTATTAACAATGAATGGAAGGGGTGATGATGTTTAAACGATATAATTCTTGAGGAACCTGTCATTCACTGGCCCTCCTCCAATGAGCTCTCCATTACTCTCCTGTAACAAGTAGGCATTGATTCCATGGTATGCTGCAATTTTGAAAAGGCCCAGCCATAGGTGATTAAATTTCCCATGTTTTTCCTTATCTTCGTTTCTAGCATCCCATTTTAGTACCCAGTCTCCTGGTTCGAAGTCATCCATCTTGGTATATCTGTCGAAAACCTCTTTGATCTTGTCTTGGCATAGCTGGGCATTATGGAAAGCCTTTTCTCTGGTCTGCTATACATTGATGAGTTCATCCACCCTTCTTCGTGTGGCGTCTGTCTCTACGTCTTTCTCCTACAAAAATATCATTACCAGAAACCCCAATGTAGTAGGAAAAATTTCTTCAGTGCCATAAACGATATGGAAAGGAGATCTTGCTATGGACCTCTTAGGGGATATTTTGTCAGCCCACAGTGCATGGATGAGATTTTTGTGCCAAGCCTTTTTATTCTCTTGCAACAATTTTTTGATGATTCTGACTAAGATTTTATTCAAAGACTCAACCAATACATTCCCTTCAGGGTAGTATGATGTAGAATGACCAAGGGTGATATTGCAATCACTGCAAAATTTTTCTATTTTCTTGGATTTGAAAGCTGCTGCATTGTCTGTTATAATCTTGATTGGGCATCCAAATCTGGATAGAATATTGTCTTCTAAGAATCAAATGATAACATCATCTGTCACCTGCATGGTGGGAACTTCCTCAATCCACTTAGTGAAATAATTTGTTGCTGTCAGGATCCATTTATGTTGAGTTGAGTATTGTGGATGTATTTCCCCTATAAAATCAAGGTTCCACTATTTGAAAGGATCTTCCACTGAAATGGGTTTTAAAGGAAAAGACTGCAATTTTCCTTTCCCATCAAAGATTTGACATTCATGGCACTTTGAAACCTATTTATAAACATCGGGAAAAATTCTAGGCCAATAAATCCAACCCTCAAAATTTTATGCACAACTGTCTTCCAATAATGATGACCTCCATAGTCACCTTTATGGAACTCTCTGATGGTTTTCTATGCTTCTTCTTCTATCAAACAACTCAATAAAATCCCTCCTGGATATTTCCAATATAGCAATTCATTCACTATAAAAAAATTTGTTGCCTTCAATTTTAAAAATCTATCTTTTGTTTTACTGAATTCTGGAGGAGCCTGCAAATTTTTCAACACAAAGATGATATCTGCATACCATGTAGATTCAAGAAATTTCTAGGATTTTTGTGGAGTCGCCTTTTCTTCTTTTGATGTATTGTCTAACATGACTGCAATGAAGTTTATTCCCAAGATTTCACAGTTTTTTTGTGCCATCAGCTTAGCAAGCCCCTGTCCTTTGATCAACTTGGTGGGTTTAATATCCAGGTCATATTCTAATAGAACTGCTATCCATTTACCCCTCTTTTCTTCAAGATTGGGTTTTGTTAAGATGTCTTTCACTGAGCTACTAGGAACATAAGTAGTAGTATGGGAATGTAGGATGTACACTCTAAATTATTTCTCCATGATGTCATATTTCAAAGGAGCATCCCTCAATGTCTTATTGTAGTATGCCACGGGCTTCTCAAAATTTTGGTCATCTTTATGGAGTAAAACACCAACAATTGTGTGTTCTGAGGCGAAGGAGAACAATATGAAATCCTTTTCAAAATTAGGAATGACCAGTACTGGAGCCTTGGTCAATTCCACCTTGATGTCTGCAAAGTACTTTCTTGCTTCAGGAATCCACTTTATTTCATTTCCCTTATTGAGAATGTTGGTGATGTGTTTTATGATTTCAACCAAATTTGGGATAAATCTTCTCAGAAAATTCACTTTGCCTAGGAAATATTGTACTTCCTTTTTACTTCTGGGTATGCCAATTTTTAGGATTACCTCAGCTCTGTTGGGGTCTACCTTTATCCCTTCTTTTGATATAATGTGTCCCAACAACTTTCCTTCTTCCATGGCAAAATTTGACTTCTTAGGATTTAATGAGATCCCTAACTTTCTGCATTTTTGAAATTTCCTTGTGAGATGTTTGATGTGTTCCTCATCTAAGGTAGAATACACAATGATGTCATCCAGGTATATAACAATGAATTTGTCTTTTTAATCAACAAAATCTATGTCCATAGATCTTTGAAATGTTTCCCCTGCATTCATAATCCCAATCAACATTTTGGCATACATGACTATTCCCTGTGGTGTGGTAAACACTATCTTCTCCTGATCGTCAGGGTGTACCATAATCTGTTTGTATCCAGAGAAACCATCTAACATTGACATCTTCTGAGAGCCCAACACCTTCTGTAAAATATGATCCATTTTGGGCAATGGGTAGTTGTCCTTAAGAGATACCTTATTCAGGTTCCCAAAATCCACACACAACCTGATTTCTCCACTCTTTTTTCTAACAGGTACCAGATTTTCCACCCATTTGGAAAACCTTAGGAACACTATGATTTTGGCTTCAAATAGTTTCTTCACTTCTTTCTCTATCAAAGGAAACAATAAAGGATTTATCCTTCTCAATTTCTGTTTGAATGGTTTATGATCTTCCTTTATTGGGATAACATGCTGGATTATACTGGTATCATAAACTTTCAACTCATCATAACTCCAAGAAAAAACATCATATAACTCTTTCATTAATTTGACATACCTTTCCTTGACTTCAAGGCTGAGATTTTCGGACAACTTGACAATTTTTGGATCTTCCGGAGTCCCAATATTGCAATCTTCCACATCCCATTCATTTACTGTAATCTTTGGACTTCTGGCCACATCATTATTATCAAATAGTTTCTCCAAGGGGACTAGACCTTTGGGAATGATGTTTCTCTTTAGTTGAATGATATCTCTACTTGCAATCTGATTGTCAAAATACCATTCCTTTGTGAAAGCAGCCGCATCCACCTCATCGCCACAGTATTCATCATCAATGTTTAAATTCTTGAGCTCATTCTCCATCTTGAGGAAGCTTTCTATCTGTTTGTCGTCCTCGAAAACTTGCTAGTGCTTCATATTATATGGTACTGCTAGCCCGTACTTGACCTCAACCTTGTAGATTTTTTCAGGAAAAAATGGAACTCTGAAAACTATTGCTGAAGTAGCCAAGGCATCAAAAACCCAATTATATTCTCTTGGAATTGCTGAAAGATTACATTCTGGAAACTTCTCAAGGAGGTCTAGTATGAGATTTCTATAAGCCCTCAGTCTGGGGTGTTTTTATTGGTATATTCCTTTGATTTGATTTATAATTAGCTCAGAGTCTCCATGTACAACAATTCTTTTGGCACCAAATTATTCTAAAACTTTCAACCCCAATATTAATGCTTCATATTCAGCAACGTTATTCGTGCATTCAAACAAAAGATTATAAGAACAAAATTTTGGAGTATCCTTTGGGATGATTGATCTATATGCCATCTCTAGCTCCTTCTCTGCATGTAGCTCCATCAAAATTCATTTTCCATATCTTATCCTCCGCATCATCTTGCTGCTCTGAAAAACTCCTCTATCTACTGGTCAGGCTTGTCTTTGTCAGCCATAATGATATATGTTTCCTCTTCTTCAGAGCACGGGTCATTGAAGAAAATAAAAGACCCCAATTCAGTTTCCATTGAATAGATATGATGATTGCTAGGATGTGATTTGGTGTTGACCATGTATTTAAGCAAAACCTCTATGTACAATATTTTAAATTGACCAAAGACATGAATAGTGGAATATGACATGTCCATCTAGAGGGTTCCTTTTAATTTTTCAAACCATGACCTGGACAACAACATACGAAATTTTGGAGGGATATCAATGACCACTACGTCCATTACCATATTCTTTGCGGTGATTTGTGCCAAAGACACCATTAGATATTTGATCAGGCCAAGGAATTTCACCTTTCTTGAATCGAAAGAGAATAGATCTTTATAAGGTCTTGTGACATCGAGACCCAATTGGTCCATGACCACTTTGGGTATCAGGTTGTGACATGCTCATGAATCCAACATAGCATTGTGCAGAGTTATGTCGTGGATTTTTAAACTGACATAAAAAGGAGGCACTTCTTCATTTTCATGGCTCTCTTCTACTCTCGGTCTAAATAAGATGGTTGGGTGATCATATTGTACATTTAGGGTATCATAGGTTTGCCCCATCTTAAGCATCCTGATGATCTGATTTCTGTACTCGCTATTCTTGATTAATTCATTAAATGGTACATAAATTTTGATCTTAGCCATTTGACTTTCAAAATTGAAAGAGGATGAAGTCTTCTCTACCTCTTTGGTGACCGTTTATTTCCTTGCTTCCAATAACTTCTTCTGAGGTTCTTCTTTCTGCTTCCCTTTTTCTACAGTACCCTGTACAACAGAGTCTTTTGCAGCTTGCAACAAAATATTTTTTGGGCTGACTTGCAGAAGGTATGTTACTCTGAGCTTCTTTGGTGGGATTTCCCTTTGGAGGATTTGGAGGTACCTTTTGATTTTGAAGGTTGTATTGTCTTTGGAATTGCATGATGGCATTTTGCAATCCTGTATCATAATATTCCCTTTCTACCGATACCCTTTCCTCTTCATCTTGCAAAAGGATCTCACTTGCATCCATGAATTGGTCGTGTTCTTCTTTAGTAAAAAACACTTATGTTTCTTTATCATCATAGCAGTTCATGTTGTCTTAAAAATATCCATCATAATTTTCATCTATATAAAAATCTTGAAAATGAGGCCTTATTTGTTGATCTCCCTGATTTCCTTTATTTCCTTGATTTTCCCGATTTGCTTGATCTGCTTGATTTGCATGGTTCCCCTGATTTCCCTAATTCCTTTTCTCTCTTGGTCTAATTTGGGGGATCAATGTTCTCCTCGTATTTATGGGTGGACCATCAACCTGTTCTTTGGGGTTATCCCTGTAACCCAGAGCCATTCTTTCCATCATTATTTCCATGTTTCTCATCATTGCCTCAAACCTTTCTTCTGATGTTTGTGATATTGAAGGCCGTGCTTTATCCTGAGTTATGTTTGTGTCCCTTCCATAGTTAGTTTTCATCTTCCCTGAAGCCATTAAGTTCACTTCAACCTCTATGGCATCGGTCATCATATCATCCAATGTGGAAGATATTCGTTCTCATAATAATAAAGCAAAGTCACTTTCAAAAGAATCAACATATTTGAGTTGAGCAACTTTAGGGGGGAGTTTTACCTCAGCAGGAATTGCATTATAGACCTTCATGAATCTGGCTGCAAAATCTGGTTCTGAGCAGGGATCACTAAAGGCCTGGCAGATGCGTCTAGAATCAAATATTGGAATCTCTTTTCGTCAAAGATAGTCTCGCTTAAACAAGATTCAAACTTAGTTTTGAATAGGACTTGCTCAAATTTCACATAAAACTCAAGGTATTCAATGCTAGTCACTCAGTCCTTGGGCAGGGACATATATCGGTCTGGACACAACACTGGGGTTACTGGATTTTCTTTTCTTTTACGTACAATCTTTTTAGGGTCAGATGCAGGGATTGCAGCTTATGGGTTTGGGTTGCTCCCGGTGTTGATTTTCTTAGGAGCCAGGATTTCTATCTCACACGGTGTGGTGCAACTGGTCTCTGAGTAATGGAGTCTCCAGGGTAAAAATAATCTCAGCCAATAAGTTATTTGATCCACTGTCACCCTCAGGGATCAAACTAAATCTTTAAGTCGTTTTTTCCAGGGAAGATTTTTCAATTTCATCCCCGACAACGGTGCTAGAATGTTAGAACTATGTAAAATTTGTCTGGCTGATAGACAAAAGACAGAGGTAATTGTTTGAACCAGATTTGGAGCTAAAGCCCTAGCCTACTCAACTCAGAGAGGGCCCTCTCGTGTCACTTGATATTTATTTGATAATCAGTGGCTAGATTTAGTTTGTTTTGGGGTTTTTTAATAAAGTTGTTGGCAATGAAAGGGAGGAACATTCAGGTCTATGGAGTCAAAATTATGAAAGTGAATGAAAACAATGATCAACCGGTAGAACTCTCCCGAGGATAAAGGCTAAATGAGGCGATGAATCTGAGTTATATTTGAATTTAAGTAGAGTGTAGGAAGATGGAGAAAACAAATAACTGCATCAGAGCATTACTAAAATGAATTCTAAATTCGTTAAGAAGAAAATTACACAGTTTAAATTGCTTAAGCCAAGAGCATCACAAGATGAATTCTGGGCCTTTAACTCTCCAATTTAAACAGAAGAAAATGCGAATGAAATAAAAGATCACAGGAAATACATACAATAAAGGAAGATAAAGCTCATATCACCACCATTAGAATCTTTTCATAGAGACTTCAAAGCTTATGCATATATATTCAATTCAACTTCAGAAATTTACAATAGAGTTCGAAACAAACAAAAAGGTGCCCTTGCACTTCTGCCAACATTAATTCATTCAAATGTCCCAGTATTTATAGAATTCGATTACAATGGCTGAAACTGAAATGTTTCAGCTTCTAAAACTGATTATAATGATTTTAACTGACAGTCTCAGTATATGAACCGATTTACAATGATTAAACAAAAAGAAATTTCAAAACTAGGGATGAATTTCTATGAGTGCTTAGATTCCTTTAAGACATTTGTCTTGCCCTGATCTTCTATCAAAATTGTTGGTTTGCTGACACCTGGAGGTTACTTAATCGTAATCGTGACACCTGGAGGTTACTTAATCAAAAGTATATTGTAATCCATCATCTCCTTTATCAAAATCTCCAGGTCAATGCATGTAGCGCAGGACATAGACGACAACCCAATTTTCACTCTTTTAAACTAATTCAAAATATCAAAGTCCGTGACCAAATACTCTACCAAACTTGGGCCTTTCAGAATTTCCTCCATAGCTTCAAATTTGGAATGATCCATTCTACATTGAATGAGGAGAGAATTGTTGTAGAAATTTCAATACAAATTAAGTATTTCATGCGATTCTCCTGATCTAACAATTATACGCCACTGTTAAATACAGAATTGATTCTACTATTATTCTTGCAGAAAATTAAACCACGATCAGAACCACAATCACAAAGTGAAATATCAAGAACACACAACACAAAAGTTTTACCGGGAAAGCGTAAAGCTAAAAACCCCACTATCATATATTATGTATATCATGAATCATGAAACAATCTCATACATAACTCTAAAACAAGAGCTCTCAGTACAATAAAATCATCTCACACTGTCATACAAAAATCAACAAATACATGTGCCAATTCCTGTGTCCAGACAACTTGCCTCCTCTGCACAAATCCTTGCAATTAGAATTCTCACAATTGAATTACAAATTGCCTAGTTTGCACATGATCATAAGCATATCCACTACATGTGTGATCAAATCACAACTGATAGACAAACTGTCCCTTTCACCTGTTATCTCAACTGGGTCTCCACTGGATCTGACATGTATGTAGTTAACCGTGGAAAATCTTCAGTTGCATGTGAGATCACTAATTTACTGAACTCTCACTGGTGCAAGTTTATTTACAACTAGTACAACTGATCTTAACTCACTTAACTACACTTATAATTCTGTTACAAATCCAAATCACTCAGTTATGAATGAAATAATAGAGTAATATTTATTGTCTAATTTATTTAAGGGAAAAATAAATTAGACACATGTTTCTTGTTGACTTTTCAACACTCCCTCCCAACAAGAAAGGGATTATCCTTCACTCCAATCCTGTCTCTATGATATTCAAATTTGCTTCTAGTGAGCGCCTTCGTCAGAATGTCTACATCCTGATATTTCGTAGGAATGTACTGAAGCAACATGATCTTCTGCTGCACACAATCTATGAGATGATGATACCGGATATCTATATTCTTAAATCTGTCATGAAACACATGATTAATAGAGATTTTAATGCAACTCTGATTATCACAATAAATCACTGTCAGATCTAAATGAGAACCAAACAAACCAACCAATATCTTTCTCATCCAGATAGCCTCACATGCAGCTTGACTCACTGCCATGTATTCCGCTTCCGCTGAACTGAGTGCCACAGATCTCTATTTTCTGATGTACCAAGAAACAACTATAGATCCGATACTAAAGACCCCCCCTAATGTGCTCTTTCTGTCCGTTGGGATGCCTGCCCAATCTGCATCTGTGAAGCCATGCAACTTCACCTCATCCATCTGTCTGTACCATAATCCATACTCAGATGTGCCCTTTAGATATCTCAGGACATGCTTACCCACCTTCCAAAATAGTTTGGTAGGCTTAACCATCGCTTGACTTAGCTGGTTAATCGCATAGAAAATGTCCAGTCTCGTGTTCACTAAATACATTAGCGAACCCACTAACTGTCGATAGATAGTATCATCCACTACTTCTCCAAAAGTAGCATCGTCTTTCCTCCAGTTTCTTGGAAGAGGAGTATCCATGGGTTTGTAGCCCTCCATGTGAAACTTACCTAGTATCTCCCTTGCATACTTTCCTTGAGACACAAAAAGTTCACCATCTCGCTGCCATATTTCCAATCCAAGGAAATAATGAAGAAGGCCAAATACTTCATCTCGGAATTCCTTTGTGAGGTCCTCCTTGCATGAGTGTATCAACTTCTCAACACCATTCAGTATTAAATCATCAACATAAGGGAACAATGATCAAAATATTAGCCTCCACCACAATTTGGTATAGGTTTGCACATCAAGCTACTTTTGGTGAAGCCCAATCGATGAAATATCTATCTATCCAAGTGTACCAAGCGTAAGGTGCTTTCTTCAGCCCGTCTGGTGCTCTCTTGAGTTTGCACATCGAATCTTTGTCAAGGTCTCAAAACCTTTTGGCTTCTCGATACACTTCTTCCTCAATGATCAGGTTGAGGAACATAGTTTTTACACCCATCTGATGAATGCACCAACCCATCTGCGCTAGGAGTGCAAGGATGGATCTTATGGAAAATTGCAACAATGACGGTGCGGGTCATCATAATCTATCCCCTCGATCAGTGAGAAATAGGGACACAAAAGCGGCCTTGTTCTCCACACTCCATCAACAACTTACTTTACCTTGTAGATCCATCTTGAACCTACCAGTGATTTATCAATCGGTCTTGGGACAATGATTTCCAGTACCTTGTTTTGACAATGGAGTCGCCTCCTCTACCGCATCAAACAAGTGGGGTTGCACTGCTTCCTAAAAAGGAATATGGTTCGATCGATACATTTTCTCATGAGCCGCCTTGTATTTCTCCACACTCCCATCAACAACTTACTTTACCTTGTAGATCCATCTTGAACCTACCACTGATTTATCAATCGGTCTTGGGACAATTTCCCATGCACTGTTTTTGACAATGGAGTCATACTCCTCTACCATAGCATCAAACCAAGTGGGGTTCTGCACTACTTCCTAAAAGGAATATGGTTCAGTCCCAATACATTTTCTCATGAGAGCCATGTATCTGACAAATCGATCAGGAGACTGTCTCTGTCTGCGCTGTGAAGTAGGGGCTCAAACATTCTGTACAACATCTAGTCTCAATCTGTCATCTTCCATGGTGCACTTTCTTCCATTTTTAGTGGATGGCTCTTCTTGAGTGGTTTCCTCCACTCCATGAACCTCTTCATGTGGTTGATCTACATCTTGAAACTCATCTTTGGGAACCAGTAGTTCCTCTTTTGCATGCAAGTCTAGCTCCCTCTCAAGCAAAAACCACATGGATTTCCCCTCATCGCATTTTATATCCCGTCGCATAACAGTCATCTTACTGTTCGATAAATACACACGATAATTATGGGGTGTTTTTGTGTACCCCACAAATATCCCAACTTCAGCAATTGGTTCCAACTTCTTCCTGGAATCCTTGGTCACATGCACATAAACAAATGAGCCAAAAATTTTAAAATGAGAAACATCAGGTTTCTTATCAGTAAAATCTTCTTTAGGTGTACTCATGCCAAGTACTCTATAAGGACAATGGTTCTGCACATAAACTGTAGTATTGCATGCTTCTTCCCACAAATTCATTGGTAGGCCCTGATCATGCAACATCGCTCGTGCTGCACCCACGATCGTTCTGTTCTTTCTCTCTACGACCCCATTTTGCTGTGGGTTATGAGGCGCTATGAGTTCTCTTCGAATTCCTTCCTCTGCTGCAGAATTCTTTGAATTCGTTAGAGATGTATTCTCCACCATTATCACTCCTTAGAGCCTTCACTTGCTTCCCTGACTCTTTCTCCACCAATTCTTTAAACTCATAGAACTTTGAGAATGTTTGATCCTTCTTCTACATGAAGAATATCCAACATTTACGATAAAATTCATCAACAAAAATAACATAATACCTATGTTTTGTTGTTGAAGCAACCAAGAATGGTCCACACACATCGGTGTGACTTCTCTCTAGGATCACCAAAACATGGTTCTCCTTTTCATGAAAGGTGGACTTTACATACTTCCCCAGGGTGCACCCCTTGCACTGATCTAACTAAGCAAGTGTTCCCCTTGGAAGTCCAGTAGATATTTGCTGCATGATCTTTAAGGCTCCATGATGAAGATGGCCCAATCTCCTGTGCCATTATTCACCCTCATCCCAGCTCACCACTTTTTCTTCCTTGCCTATCATGGAATTGCAACCATCTACCTCTAGAATGTAGAGATTCTTAACTCGAATCCCTATCTTCTTAACTTGACCTGTTGCTTTATGTCACAGGTAGGATTTTCCACTGCTAAAAAAAACATCATAGCCTCTGCCCTCCAACATTGCGACTGAGACCAAGTTTTTCTTCAGACCTGGAACATGCATAACATTTTTCAATTGAAATGGTTTACCTGACTCCCTCTAAAAGGTAATGGTACCAA
>SNQJ01S0027111.1:100303-114480 GCA_010110895.2 Picea sitchensis | reverse complement strand
AGGTGGTATATGAGGGTGGATGGTGGGGAAAATATGAGAGAAAATGTAAATGAGGGTTGGGGGTAGGGTAAATATGAGAGAAAATGCATTACAATTTCTCTCATATAAAGCACCACCCCCCATCCTCATATAAAGCACTGCAAAATTTATTGCAAAATATTGTATTAATCTTTGACACCATTATATATCCGGTCATCGTGAAATGAATTACTTAACATTGAATTTTGAAAATCCTTAAGGCACTAATTATCATCAAAACATCCATATAATCCATAATTATCATCAAAACATTCATCTAATCCATGGATCTACTATTTTAAGTTTACTATCTTGGATTGGATCATTAATGCTCTCATTAAGATAACAATTATTTTTTGACCATCATTTCATCTTCTTTCAATAAGAAGGTTAACAATTGAGGGGATATGTATTGTAATGCCCCTCTTGCATGAACTTGTCATTCTTATTTAGAACTGATTTCTTGGTCATTTTTTCTCTATTTTGTTGGATGTATGATGATATATGCTTCGGATAAGGAGGAGTCTTATATAAAACTTTGGACATATAATGTTAACGATATACATGGATTTTGTGATGAATAATAAGTTTTTGGGTAAAATGATGTGTTATGATTGATTGTGGATGGTTTACTTTGTGGATTGTGACTTGTTGTTTTTTTTTCCTTCTAAATTTGAATTTGGACAATTGTAACCATGTCAATTAAATTACTAATGTTGTGACCCAATAAACCAACCCTTGCAGGGGAGCAGAGTAGTAAGTGAGTGGTTGTGTATCTGCAGGCTACAAGGTGAGGCCTTGACAACTAGCTAACATATGAGTGTGGATTCATTACCATGTCTTGACAAAGACGTGGAGTCTTTAATGAAAAATATAAGAAAGGTATTTGTGTCATGGAAACAAGGATGCACTCACTACCATGTCTTGACAAAGACTTGGAGTCTTTAATGAAAAAATATAAGGAAGGTATTTGTGTCATCGAGAAAAAGATGCATAGTCCATATTGCATATAAGGAAGGTATTTTTGTTAGAGACAAGAGTCCATATCACATATAAGGAAGGTATTTTTGTTAGAGACAAAGACTTAGAGTCCATATTACATATAAAGAAAGTATTTATGTCTAGGAGTCAAGGGCTTAGAGTCCATATTGTCTAGTTACTACTAGGAGTAGGAGGGTAAGGGTGCAAAATCTTTAATCCTCAAAATATTCTAGATTTACAAGCTCACAAGAGTTGCACTTTAGACCTTGGAAGGGGATTAAAAAAAAATGCGTTTACCCACTTAAAACGAGCATTGGGTATAACTTAAATTAATAATATACCTGTAAACTTATATAATTAATTATAAGGACATAAAATTTATTAATAAATTAAATTATATATATATATATATATATATATATATATAATTCAAAATAAATTGAATTTAGGAGAAGAGACCAAGTGGTTATGAAATTAAGTTTATTTGAAATTAAGAAAATTAGTGGGTTTTGCATGGGGTGAAGTGTAATTTGAGAAGAAAGTTATAAATACAAATGGGAAATGGAGATGAGGGGAGAACACACGAGGAGGGGCAAACCCTACTGGAATGTTTAACGTAGGAAGACTTCATTGAAATCGAAAGTGATCATGTGGATTGGGCAACCCCTACTGGAATGTTTAACGTAGGAACACTTTATTGAAATCGAAAGTGATCATGTGGATTGGGGTGTTTTTTATTTTCTGTGAGAGTGGTGAGTCCATAGAGCTTGGGGTCCGAGAAGAATAATTTTCCCTTGAGAAAGACTGGGAGGTTAACCGGGTGTTCAATGAGTCGGAATTGGCAAAGCATCTTGAGGCAGAATCCCAATCAGCGGGAGATTGATCCCTACATGTATAATTTTATTTTTCCATTTAACATTAATAGGTCTGGTAAATGTGAATATTCTGATACCTTGTGTGGAAGGTGAAGAGAAGGATTGTTAATTTCTTTGTTTGGTATCTCAATGCGTGTGTAAAGAGGAGGTTTATCTTAGTAAAATTCCATAATTATTATTATTTTTTTAGATAGTATATTTAGCTAAATATAAATAGATTCTCACTTTGTTTTTTTTAAATTAATTTGTTTTTTAAATTTTAAATATAAAGAATATATAAATAATTACCATTATAAATTGCTTCACATTTGGGTGAATTGTGTTTTTCCTTACTATATTGCTTATAATTTACATGCAAACATTTATATTTTATTTTTCACAATTTTACTGTTGGTTAATTTTGTTTATTTATATTTTTAATTTTTACTTTATTTATAAAAGTGTTCCTATAGGCTAAAGTGTCTTAATTGGAATAATAGTTATGCACAAATGTACCTAGTGATGGGTGGATTACACTACTTTTTTTTTGTATTTATGGGTGGAATACATTACATTTTTATGGAATTTTTTTTTTTTTTTTGGAGGTGTCATAGATAATCTAGTCATTAAACTTATTTTTTCATTTTGTTAGTTAAAATCCAATTACATACATAAGTGTTGTTTGGTGAGTGAATTATCTCTACAATGCACATGATAGCTTGATGATTGTTGAAATTTTATTATAAATTTGTAATGATATTTTGACTTTATTATTTTTAAAGTTTTGTTATGGATCTTTCATTTCCATAACTTTGTAGTAATTATAACTAAAAAATAACATAAAAATAATATCTTTTACATAAACACCTTAAACCATAAAGATAATCATAAGTATGGAGCAATGCATTAACTAAGACAAAAACCAGAAGTTACTTTCCACATGTACATTTAAAATGTTTTGAATTTAAAATATTTTATTTTATATCTTAAACCATAAAGATAGTCATAAGTATGGAGCAATGCATTAACTAAGACAAAGATCAGAAGTTACTTTCCACATGTACATTTAAAATGTTTTGAATTTAAAATATTTTATTTTATATTTGATCAGATACATTGGTCACTATTAGTGATGTTGTGAAATATGCACATAGATTTAAATTATATTATTCTATTTTATATTTGAGTGGATAGATCAATCATCAACTATATTAGTGGTGTTAGTGGTGTGTGAAAGATGCACGCGCTATGGTAAGGTTTTCTATGGAATCGGAAAATTGTATTTTAATTGAAAAATCGAATTCTCTATATATACAATATTTTTTTTTTAACTAGTGTGTGTTTTCATTTTGGAGGAATAGGAGTATTAATGTGTATGTAATAATGATTATATTAAATAGTTTCATGGAACTTTTGTTGAGAGTGCTTTTACTATTTGTAAATATCAAAGAATAAATTATTACAATGGGGATTTGTTAGGTTAACTTAATTTTATTTATAAATGTCTTTCATATTTAGTTTTAGCTAGGTCATGCTTGAGCACCTTGTAAATTGTATTATTTTAGAAAATCTCTCAAATTTGTTGTTTGTATCATGTAAGATGAGTCTTGGCATGAAGCAATGTCTTCTAGATTACCCATTCTTGGAGTTCAAACCAATATCCTCTTTAATTCATCTTCTAATAAGTATATGATAGATACTTTGTTGAGAGTTGTTGACTGCACTCGGTGCATAACTACTCCCCAATCGGATCCTATCAAATTGTTTCATGAAATAGAATGATGACATACTCTTCTAAGTTGTTCCACGAAATAGAATGATGAAATACTCTTCTAAGGTGGAATGAAGTTCTTAGGATCTTCTTTTGCAAGAAAACTAGTCGTTACCCTAATTGTGATGCCCCTTTTGATTCGGGATAATGTAGTAATGTTTTAATTCATGTTTCTTATATGGATTCTTAATTGGATCTCTTATTGTTGGATTGCATATCGATCATTTTCATCCTTTATGCCATTATTTTTTTTTGGTCTTTGCTTTGTTCTTTTATTTCAATTGCTCTTTTCTTAGTTGTGTTTGCAATAACTGTGTCTTGGGGTTCTTAGGTGGTTCATGTTGGTATAGAATTCATATTGAAATGGTTTGATCCAAATTTTGAACAATTTTCTTCAAGTTTCTTCCTCATTGATCATTTTTTCCCAGTTAAATCTAAATACAAACTAACAACAACACTAGATGATTGAACACCAAGAATCTTATGTGACCATAATCATTTTTGGTCTTTTTTTGAATTGGGTTACCCTCTTTGAGATTCCAGGATAAATGTGGTATGGTTGTGTAATTGCAATTCCCTTATTGCCTTCTTTCCTCTACAAATTGACATAGCTTGCAATTGCAAACTCCATCTTGGACATTTATGGTAGAAAACAAACTTGAATTGTGGTTTTTCTCTTGTTAAGATATCGTCAATTGCCAACCTTTGGTTATTATTTTGAACTATCTTCTCATATTCCCCTCCTTGACTTTGTGAGTTTCTCTTATCAGCTAGTTCCTTGAGCAGGTGTACTTTTTGAAGCATGAATAGTAGATGCACTAATGACATCTACGGAATTTTGAAGTTCTTTGGGTTTGTTAAGCAATCATTCCATCCATGATTCCATTTTTTATGCTAGAAGAAAAAATATTGTTTGTTTTCACCCTTTCATGACTTATTTGCTTAGAATCATTGCTTGCAACTTTATTTGCTTATAATCATTGCTTGCAACTTGTTGGACAACCACTCATTACAAATATGGTTTATTTTTTTTACACTTAATGAAATAGATTTTTGTATCCATTTCTTAGCATCTTTATCATCTGCACTTGGATTTATTTCAATTTTTGTTAGAGTATGAACATTCAAATGATAGTGTCTTTTATGTCCAATTAATTTCTTTGTACAATTTTATGTCATTTGTTGTATACAAAGTTTTTTATAAGTAGTTTTACATAGGTGAATCAATTATGTGGTGGAAAATTGGATACAAACTAGTAGGTCAGAGCTTTTATCTATCCGACTACATTTGATATGTAGTCCAGATAGTCTTGTAAATAGATGTATAACAATATAACAAGATAACAAGATCATATTAGTTAAAGGAATTTGTCATCTATAAAACATAGGTATTGCGCCAAATGTTTTATTGGTGAATTTCCAATATCCTCAAAAGGAAGGTAAAAAATAATTTTACATTTTAATCTTTTGTCATGTGCTAGATATAATCTCATGGTTGTTGAATGTCGTAGAAGAAACTAAAGGTGGGGATTAAGAATCTCATCTGTGGCGATCCAATGTATAATCACCATGAAATACTTCGTGGATAAAGGATAGGACATTATTATGATTAATGATTTCATTGCATATTTATTATTTTCATAGATGAGTACTTCAACTTACTAATTCACTTTATCCCACTTTATCCAATAGTTGATGCATGTGCCAAAGACATCAATGATCAATTTCTACATGAGGAATTTAGCCACAAGATTTATGGTGAAAGTTTCTAATCTAGTCTTTATCATTTTCCCTCTCTCCAAGTCTACATGGGATAAAAAGTGAGACAATCACTCCCTCTTTTCAATTCCTCCTATACATGTTGAGAGAGACTAAATAGTAAAAGGGAATGTCTATTGTTACTGGATGTTAACATAAGTGTGACCAAGATTTTACTATTTATTTATTTATATTTTTTTATTAAACAAGTAGATGTAGCTTCCAATACACAATGATTATCTTCTTTATACATTGACTAATCCCCTTTGAATCTAATCAATATCCAAGTTCAAGTAATTTCTCATAGGAATTGTTTTCTAGGCCAAGACCCCAATTCCTTTGTTGGTTATACTTGTACATTCCACCCAACATGAGAATGTTTTAACTCATCAAATCATACTCATTAGTTATTGAATCCTATTTAGGTAAATAATCCACTACGAAAAGTATCTCGGCAACCTCTTGATGAATGCCCTAATCCTTGTAATTCGTGACTCTTAATCATGAATGCCACCTTTGCAATATAACAACTTTAATTAGAGCTTGATTCCAATAACCATTGCTAGTAATGGATACTCACAAAACTTGGAGCACAAAACTTGGAGCCTTTTCATTCAGGATGTCATTGCAAACTTGTTCATAGCATATAATCAAGAGTTTTGTTGTACGTGGAAATCATGATGTCCCATATAGAAAATACTACATTTGTTGAATTTTGAAAAGGTTTATGGTGAGTGAGAGCCAATCTTTATTGGTTACAATTTTCTATTCCCTTCCAAGAGTAGAGTGGTTCCAAATTTAAAAAATAACTCATACCTCAATTCATTGTGTTTCTTTAATGGCCCAGTGCAAGAAATATTATATGAAGCCTCCATATTAATCATTGATATGGGACTCCTAACCAAATACGTTGTCCTACTGTAAGAAATGTCTTGTGAGGCCTCCATATTAATATTGTGTTAGAGATTCCTAACCAAATATGTCACCTTGTTGACTACTTCTAGGATCTAATTCTAAGAGCGGTTGTTAGAAATCAATAGCCAAGTTTTTTTTTTCCACTTGGGAGGATGCATCTTATATGTGCCATGAATATTTGTTTTTTTTTACTTGAGAACTTCAGGCTGACTTTTTTCTTCAAGAGGGGAAGTGTGTAATGCCCCTCTTCCATGAAATTTCCATTCTTATTTAGACCAGACTTCTAGGTCATTTTTACTTTGTTTGTTGGATGTAGGATGATATATGCTTTGGATAAGGAGGAGTATTATATAAATCTTTGGAATCATTAGTGATTTTATTTTGTATATGTTTATATAACATTAACTTTATACATGGATGTTGTGTTGAATTATAAGTTCCAGGATAAAATGATGTGCTATGATTGATTGCAGATGGTTTGCTTTATGGATTGTGAGTTGTTGTGTTGTTTTCCTTCTAGATTTGATTTTTGACAATTGTAACCATGTCAATTAAATTACTAATGTTGTAACCCAATAAGACCCTGCAGGGGAGCATGGTAATTATGAAAAATGACCCGTGGAAGGGAATATATGATTGAACTAACACATTAATTACTTGCAAGATACAAGGTGAGGCCTTTCCAACTCGCTAACATATGGGTGTGGACTCACTACCATATCTTGACAAAGACGTGGAGTATTTAATGAAAAAATATAAAGAAGTTACTTATGTCATAGAGATAAGGATGCAGAGTCCATATTGCATATAAGGAAGGTCTTTATATCACAGAGACAAGGACTGAAAGTTCATATTGCACATAAGGAAGGTATTTATGTTATAGGGACAAGGATGCAGAGTCCATATTGTCTGGTTAGGACCAATATTAGGAGGGTAAGGATGCATAATCCTTACTCAAAAGATTCTAGATTTACAAGCTCATAAGAATTTCACTTTGGGCCTTGGGGGATTAAAAAAAATGTTTTACTCACTTAGAAGGGGCATTGGGTATAACTTAAATTAATAATATACATGGAAATTTATATAATTAATTATAAGGGCATTAAATTTATTAATAAATTGAATTATAAAATATATTTAAACAATATATAGTTCACGATAAATTGAATTTAGGAGAGAATACCAAGTGGATATGAAATTAAGTTTATTTGAAATTAAGAAAATTAAAGAAATTATGGGGTTTTGCATGGGGGTGAGGTGTCATTTGAGATGAAAGTTATAAATACAAAGGGGAAATGGCGATGAGGGGAGAACATACAGGAGGAGGGGGAAATGTTGTTGAAATTTTCATGGAGGAAGACTTCATTGAAATAGGAAGTGATCCGTGGATTGAGGGTTTTTTTTTCATGTGGATTGTTTTTTTTTTTCATAGGGGTGGTGACCCCTGAGAAAGGTTAGGAGGTGAACCAGGCATTCAATGAGTTGGCATTGAAAAAAAAACGGGAGACAAAAACCCAAAAACCCTACATGTCTAAATTTGTTTTATTTCCATTGAGCATTAATAGATCTCCTAAATGTGAATTAGATAAAATATTTGAAACATTTTTTTTTTGTAAGTAATTTTTCTATAAAAATCCTTTTAGAATAAAAAATTACAACATTGATTGTTTATCCTAGACTGTAATTACTGAATTTCCCCATGGGGAAACCAATTCAGCCAGCCTCCCAGTTCCCAAACCATTGTTTCAAAAACCATTCATAAGACATCATTAAGCATCTGGAGTGGAATAACTTCAAGGGGAAACTGATTCACCCATAGTACTATACCCTCTAAGACTGATATAAGACAAACATAACAGATTATAACTAAAAGTGAAAAGTGGCAAAATATAAGCAAAACAACAAACAGACCATGCAGATGGATGCATGTGTTGCTCAAGTTGTGGGCTTGTAATGTGGCGTTGTGTCCAAGGGAGTTTCCTTGAGTGTTGGAGCCGCGTTTGGTGCTGCATCCTCCACCAGAGACTTGTGTGGAGCTGGGACCAGTATCAGTTGTTCGTCCCCTGGTACATTTGGTGCCGCTTATGAGGGGTGGCACTAACTGTACAACGCTGAGAGCATCTGCAAGATTTGTGTCCCCTTCCCATCCAAGACTTCCAATCAAAAATGCGGGTCGTCCACTTCTTTATGCACTTCAAACACCAAGCCTTGCAGAGTTGCAAGGATGTCTTGTAACTTTGTGCAAGTAGCATAGTCTGAGAAAGAGTGGGGTTGCTCCTGATGTTTTCCATGGCCACCAATGAAACCTTTGTGCAGAGATTGGACGTGTGGTGATTGCACTGGCGAAGGCGCAGGACCAGAGTTCTTAGGAGAATTGGGAGGAGCAATAGGGGTGGGATGCGAAAAGGAGGCCAGGTTTGGTATTGGCCCTGGGTTGAAGCCTAGTGAATTCCCCAGGAGGTCAAACCATTCAATTCTACAAGAATAGGGTGAGGAGAGAGGCAAGAGACCACTGAGACTATGTGCAGACTGCTCCGAAGAGGCTGGTGAGGAGGGTGATGAGATATGTGAGGGTGCAGGGGTAGGCTGAGGTCGAATTGCCAAGATAAGTCTACTTTGTTGCCAAGCCAAACCGTGTTTGGACTTCCCTCATAGTATCGACATGGCTAGAGTAGAGCATAGGTAAGAAGACACAAGGAAAAGGTGAGGAAAGTCGAAGAGCACCAAAGGAGGGTGCAGATCGCGTGAAGGTACTGACATAGAAAAAAGGATATGGAGACAATGTTGGTGAGCTTCATGGTTTGAATACCACTGAGAGTGGATGACACACACACACAGAGTTGAACATAGTAATGGTGGATCCATCGAATGGATGGGAGGCCAGAGCAGAGCGCACTAGGATTAATGGCGCTCTGGTAGTAATGTCTAGGCCTTAAGTTCATGGTTTTGGAGGTAGGGAGGGGCATGCGCCTGTCACGCGTTTGTTTCCTCATTGGAATTCGCCATTCCCATCCTTGTGGCACCTGTTCTGCACTAACACCCCATCCAGGGGACTGTCGATGGCCAGAGCCTTGTCCCTACATTGCTGGAGAGTGGGATGCATCTGGTGGGTGAAAAATTGGCAGAGAAGGTCCACTCCATCCAAGGCAACTCCAATGTTGGCTAGATCATCTACAATCTGATTTTATTTCCATATCACATGCAAGGGGATGGAGCTTGGTAGGTTCAGATGAGCATTGTAATGGTCCTAAGCCCATGTGAGAGTCACCAACAAGGAGAATTTTTTTTCCGGATCCACTCCATTCAGAATTTTCCCAAAGAGGTTGAGAACAACTTGTGATTCGTCTTCCACAATCACTTTGTGAAAGCTCTGTACTAGAGCTATTTGCAGGCCTCTTGAAATACCCCACAACTATGCCATGTTATTAGTTGTGTGACCCATTCTTCCCGAAGAGATGAGTAATATGTTCCCTTGTTGGTTTCAGAAGACCACTCTAAATCCTGCTACACCCGAGTTTCCTTTGGATGCCCCGTCGAAATTCATCTTGATGAAACCTTCAGGTGGAGAGGAACAATGAGAGGGGCTATCCTTAAACATATATATCTGAGGAGTGACGGGTGATCTTGGTTTTAGTGTGAGATTCCATTTGTCCATGATGCTTTGTTGTCAAATTGGACAGATCAGGTCCTCTTCAGACCAGTACTACAGGATGATTATTTCTCTGATGTTGGTGCATCTTTGGGTCCAGCAGAATTTCCAATGTCTTTGAATGTTTTGGAATATTCTTTTGTTTCTTTCTTTCCATAGTTTCCATAGGAAGAAACTGGGGAGTAGATGCCATATGCAGTTCAAAATAGGCGATTGGAAGGACACATCCTTCCACTCTTCAATAATTGTGCTTAGACACTCACGCTTACGATCTGTAGTGCACATAATGGATGCACATTGATCCCAAACTTGGGAGTTGTAGGTGCAGAGGTTTAGCAAGTGATTTTGAAATTGTGCATCCTTCAAGAAGAGCAGACATATGGAAGGCCATGTAAACCCTCGTTTCATGAGATTGTCCCAAGTGAGAATGCTACCATGGGCCACCAACCAGAGAAATGTATTGACTTTGGGCCAATGCTTGAGAGACCAGATTTTAGACCAAACTTTCCCTGGGGAAGGGTGATTGGAATTTTCCTTGATGGCGTAAGCTTCTTGGATATTGAAAGTGCTCCATGAAGAGTGTCCCCATCACAAGATGTTGTGTCCTTGTATAATTTGAATCTTCCTAGCGCTAATCAGGTTGTACCAAGGTTGTAGGTTCACGTGCTCTTCGATGTGAAGGTTCTCTCTAGTGAATTTCCAGCATCTCCAAGTGGCATCCGTGGAGTTTTCCTGCTAGAAGTCTTCCAGTTTTGTCATCCCTGCTTGGGTAGCCAGGGTGAGAAAGGTGTCATCCCAGGCATCTTGCACCAGAATAGGTAATTATTTCCACGAGTCGTTCCAGAAGAAGGTTGTTTGGTCATTACGAATTTAACAGAAGACGTGATTGATCACTAAGATTCGATTTTGCCTAGCTGCTATCCAAATGAAGGAGCCTAGGGTGTCTCCATTCCACTTGATTAAGTTCCTTTCAATAGTGTTGGATGTGTACTTTATTCTCCACATCTTGGCCTAGAGATCTTGAGGTCTCTTCAGCCATCTCCACCAAATTTTGGCACTCAAGACTTTGTTCATAATTGTCATATATTTTATCCCTAAACCCCCTTGTGCCTTAGGTATGCACAGTTTTTCCCATCTGATCAATGCCAACTTTTCCCCTGTCTTGAATCCCTACCATAGAAAGTTTCTTTACAGGGTTATTATAGGATTGAGAACAAAACTGGGAGATGGAAGGGCCGAGAAGGTGTATATGGACAGGGCCTGCAGCACATACTTGAGGAGGATAAGGCGATTGGGGAGATTGAGAGCACGATAGGTCCAGAAAGAAAGTCTTTTTGAAAAGGAAGTGAGGAGACTTTCCCAGGAGCTATTCCTTAGGGCTTTGTCGAGGAGGGGAATACCTAGATATTTGGATAGAAGGGAGCTTCGAGTGAAGCCCAAGATCACGGTAATGTGGAGTTGTATCGGCATCGAGGTGTTAAATAAGAATATCTGGGATTTGTCCTTGTTAATATCCATTCCAGAGGCGTCACAAAAGCTTTGAACAATGGAGAGTATTTTTCGGGCTTCTTGGGCCGTGGAGGAATCCCATCATTAGGGTATCATTGAAAAATTGACTATGAGATATCGGAGGATCGATGTCGTGCAAGGGTAATCCTGTCAGAGTATGGTTTTCTATTAAGGATTGAATGGATCAGATTATACCTTCCACCATGAGTATTAAGAGGAATGGAGACATATCATCCCCTTTCCTAATTCCACGGGTGGGTGAGAAAGGGAGAGAGGAGAATTTGTTGATGAGGATAGAAAATAAAGCAGAGGAGGTGAGATTTAGGATCTAGTTAACCCATGAAGAGTCAAAACCAAAGGCTAAGAGAACAGAGCGCATATAACCCCAACTTAACTTGTCAAAATATTTGGAAAGATCTAATTTTAACAACATATCTAGAGTATGAGTCTTCTGTAGAGAATGGATAACTTCATATGCCAGGATAACGCTATCTAAGATTTTCCTTCCTTCCAAGTAACCTGATTGTTCTAGCGAAATGATGAAGGGAAGGATAGGTTTGAAGCGTCAGGCTATCACCTTTGTTAAGATTTTGTAGATGCATTTCAGAGAGCGATAGGTCGGAGTTGTTTTGGGTGGATGCTTTTCTCTTATTTAGGAATAAGGGTGAGGAAGGTGGAATTTAGGGCAAGAAGGACTTGACCAGAAGCTCTAGAATCTTCAATAATTTCCCAAACCTCCTCCCTTACCATTTGTCAGCAGTGATGAAAAAAGTTCGAAGTGAAACCGTCTAACCTAGGAGATTTTCCTATTGGAGTGTCATGGAGTGCCTGATCCACTTCCTCGATCACAATAGGCCTTAGCAAAGCCTCATTCTACTCCGTCGTGATTGTGGAGGGTATATGATGCACGATTTGGGCGATGGCTTGAGATATATCCCTCGTGGGTTCCATCAAGAGATATTGGTAGAAGGTGACCAACTCTGATTCTAGGTCCTCATGAGAGTGGAGGGTTTTCCCTTCCTCTGTGATCACTTGCGCAATGTGATTGGCATGTCTTCGTTGAAGGGTAGAACTGTGGAATAATTTTGTGTTTCTTTCGCCCTCCTATAGCCATTGGATGCGGGAATTTTTCCTCCATAAGATCTCTTGGGATTTTCTTTCCTCTAGATTTTGGATTATTTTTGCTTCCTGCATCCTGATTTCCTCATAGATGCTCTGATATCATATTTGTCTTTGTGGGATGCTCATTTGTTCCTTTAGATTTTTTTGGGATTCAAAGATATTATCGAAGGTTTGTTTATTCAAAACTTTGATCCGATGCTTGAAATTCTTGAGTTTCTGCTGGAATTTGTACATCTTGGAGCATTGCGGTATGGATGCCTCCATCCACCAAGTGTGCACATTTTGTTGAAAATCTGAGTGGTTGAGCTAGAACCGTTCAAATATGAAGGGTTTGCATCCTTGAGAGGCTGGAATGTCTAGCCACGGTTGGATGGGCCAGTGATTTGATCCATGGACATCAAGGATGCGAGCTTCCAGGGTTGTGCCCTCCATTATGAGGGAATTAGATAGAAGGAAGCGATCCAGCCAAGAAGCTACCTGATGGGCTCCCGATCTTCTATTCATCCAGGTAAAGAGTCCATTTGGTGTTTCTATGTCAATGAGACCTAACTTATCGATTAGGCCTTGAAAGTGCCCTAAATCTTCCTCGAGTCGGCAATTTCCACCTCTTTTCTCATCCATATTTCATATCATATTAAAATACCTTCCCAAGATCCATCTACTTCAAGACATGAGGGTGGAAAGTCCCTCCAGGTTCCTTATGAAGGCGTTCTTGTTCCTTGGTGTGGTTGGTATGTATACATTTGTCATGTATCCACGCTTGTTGGAGATGATGATTTGATAGGTCGCTGAGATGGACCACTTGGTTGTGAAGAAATTGTCCATTGTCACTGCACTCAGGTTCCAAAGAATTTCCAGGCTTCCTATGGAACCTGTAGCATCAATGTATATACTCTTCCCTTGCTTCCAACAACAAGAGAGAACTCTATCTATTTCCTCTATTGCACATTTTGTTTCTTTGAGCAACATGATGTCTGGTTGTTCCACTATGATAATTTCCCATATTAGCCTTTGCTTACTACGACCATTGAGTCCCTTTATATTCCAAGAGATTATCTTCATGATGAGGATGGGGATGGGAGAGGGGGAAAGCTATCGAAAATGAGGTGGATCTTACCTGAGTTAACCATGAAGTGTCTAATCTTCTGTATGAGCTTCCGGGTGGATTTCCTTGTCCTCTTCACTTCGTATTTTTGAGTTTTGGGTTGCTCTTTCGGTATATTCCCTTGTATTACCAGACCCGAACTGGATCTGGAGGTGGAGTCGACTATGGATTTGAGGAAGAATTTGTTGGAAGATTGGTTGTTGTCATTGATGTCAACCCTAGTCATGGGTTTTGGACCGCAAGATTAATGAAGGTATTTGGACATGAAGGAAAATGAACATGCAGATACAACACCCATGGATGGATAGTATACATCATGTTGTTTATGGTGGTATGTGGCATGTCATGTGGATCCTCATGGTTGAGGAGAAATGAATTTTTGAATATGACAAAGTGAATTGTACTTGTAGGCCCTAAAGATAATTATAGAAAATAATTACAAAATAAGAAAGTGTCAGGTCGGCCCTAATGTTAAAAGGAAGTGACATAAATGGT
>SNQJ01S0027111.1:76752-100253 GCA_010110895.2 Picea sitchensis | reverse complement strand
GTTTTGCATGGGGGTGAGGTGTCATTTGAGATGAAAGTTATAAATACAAAGGGGAAATGGCGATGAGGGGAGAACATACAGGAGGAGGGGGAAATGTTGTTGAAATTTTCATGGAGGAAGACTTCATTGAAATAGGAAGTGATTCGTGGATTGAGGTTTTTTTTTTTCATGTGGATTGTTTTTTTTTTTCATAGGGGTGGTGACCCCTAAGAAAGGTTAGGAGGTGAACCGGGCATTCAATGAGTTGGCATTGAAAAAAAAATGGGAGACAAAAACCCAAAAACCCTACATGTATAAATTTGTTTTATTTCCATTGAGCATTAATAGATCTCCTAAATGTGAATTAGATAGAATCTTTGAAACATTTTTTTTTTGTAAGTAATTTTTCTATAAAAATCCTTTCAGAATAAAAAATTACAACATTGACTGTTTATCCTAGACTGTAATTACTGAATTTCCCCATGGGGAAACCAATTCAGCCAGCCTCCCAGTTCCCAAACCATTGTTTCAAAAACCATTCATAAGACATCATTAGGCATCCGGAGTGGAATCGCTCCAAGGGGAAATTGATTCACCCATAGTACTATACCCTCTAAGACTGATATAAGACAAACATAACAGATTATAACTAAAAGTGACAAGTGGAAAAATATAATCAAAACAACCAACATGCCATGCATACGAATGCTTGTGTTGCTCAAGTTATGGGCTTGTAACGTGGCGTTGTGTCCAAGGGAGTTTCCTTGAGCGTTGGAGTCGTGTTTGGTGCAGCATCCTCCACCAGAGACTTGTTCAGAGCTGGGACCAGTATCGATTGCTTGACCCCTAGTGCATTTGGTGCCGCTTATGAGGGGTGGCACTAACCGTACAATGATGATAGCATCTGCAGGATTTGTGTCCCCTTCCCGTCCAAGACTTCCAATCGAAAATGCAAGTCATCCACTTCTTTACGCACTTCGAACACCAGGCCTTGCAGAATTGCAAGGATGTCTTGTAACTTTGTGCAAGTAGCATAGTTTGAGCAAGAGTGGGGTTGCTCTTGATGTTTTCCATGGCCTCCAGTGAAACCTTCGCACAGATATTGGACTTGTGGTGATTGCATTGGCGAAGGTGAAGGCGCAGGACCAAAGTTCTTAGGAGGGTTGGGAGGAGCAATTGAGGTGGGATGCAAAGAGGAGGCCAGGTTTGGTATTGGCCCTGGGTTGAAGCCCAGTGAATTCCCCAGGAGGTCGAACCATTCAATTCTACAAGAATAGGGCAAGGAGAGATGTGGGAGACCACTGAGACTATGTGTGGACTACTCTGAAGAGGCTGGCGAGGAGGGTGATGAGATATGCGAGGGTGCAGGGGAAGGCTGAGGTCGAATTGCCAAGAGTGATCGACTTTGTTTCCAAGCCAAACCGTGTTTGGACTTCCCTCATAGTCTCGACATGGCTGGAGCAGAGCATAGGTAAGAAGACACAAGGAAAATGTGAGGAAAGACGAAGAGCACCAGAGGAGGGAACAGATCGCAGGAAGGCGTTGATAGATAAAAAAATATATGGAGACAATGTTGGTGAGCTTCATGGTTTGAATACCATTGAGAGTGGATGATGCACACACACAAAGCTAAACAGAGTAATGGTGGATCCATCGAATGGATGGGAGGCCAGAGCAGAGCGCACTAGGATTAATGGTGCTCTGGTAGCAATGAATAGGCCGTAAGTTCATGGTTTTGGAGGTAGGGAGGGGCAGGCAACTTTCACGCAGTTGTTTCCTCGTTGGCATTCGCCATTCCCATTCTTGCGGCACTTTTTTTGCACTAACACCCCATCCCGGGGACTATCGATGGCCAGAGGCTTGTCCCTACATCGCTGGAGAGTGGGATGCATCTGGTGGGTGGAAACTTAGCAAAGAAGGTCCACTGCATCCAAGGCAACTCCAATGTTGGCTAGATCATCTACAATCTCATTTTATTTCTGTATCACATGCGAGGGGATGAGAGCTTGGTAGGGTCGGATGAGCGTTGTAATGGTCCTAAGCCCATGTGAGAGTCACCAACAAGGATAAAAAAATTTCGGATCCGCTCCATTCAGAATTTTCCCAAAGAGGTTGAGAACAACTTGTGATTCGTCTTCCACAATCAATTTGTGAAAGCCCTGTACGAGAGCTATTTGCAGGCCTCTTGAAAGACCCCAGAGCTCTGCCATGTTATTAGTTGTGTGACCCATTGTTCCCAAAGAGATGAGCAATATGTTCCCTTGTTGGTTTCGGAAGACCACTCTGAAGCTTGTTGCACCCGGGTTTCCTTTGGATGCCCCATCAAAATTCATCTTGATGAAACCTTCAGGGGAAGAGGACCAATGAGAGGGGCTATCCTTAAACATATATATATATATATATAAGGAGTGACGGGTGATCTTGGTTTTAGTGTGAGATTCCAACTTTCCATGATGCTTTGTTGTCAAATTAGACAGATCAGGTCCTCTTCAGACCAGTACTACAGGATGATTATTTCTCTAATGTTGGTGCATCTTTGGGTCCAACAAAATTTCCAATCTCTTTGAATGTTTTGGAATATTCTTTTGTTTCTTTCTTTCCATAGTTTCCATAGGATGAAACTGGGGAGTAGATGTCATATGCGGTTCAAAATAGGCGATTGGAAGGCCACATCCTGCCACTCTTCAATAATTGTGCTTAGACTCTCACGCTTATGATCTGTAGTCCACATAATGGATGCACATTGATCCCAAACTTGGGAGTTGTAGGTGCAAAGGTTTAGCAGGTGATTTTGCAATTCTGCATCCTTCAAGCAGAGCGAACATATGGAAGGCCCTGTAAACCCTCGTTTCATGAGATTATCTCAAGTGAGAATGCTACCATGAGCCACCAACCAAAGAAATGTACTGACTTTGGGCCAATGCTTGAGAGACCATATTTTAGACCAGACTTTCCCTGGGGGAGGGTGATTGGAGTTTGCCTTGATGGCGTAAGCTTCTTGGATATTGAAAGTGCCCCATGAAGAGTGTCCCCATCGCAAGATGTTGTGTCCTTGTATAATTTGAATCTTCCTGGTGCTGATCAGGTTGTACCAAGGTTGTAGGTCCACGTGCTCTTCGATGTGAAGGCCCTCTCTAGTGGATTTCTAGCATCTCCAAGTGGCATCCGTGGAGTTTTCCTACTAGTAGTCTGCCAGTTTTGTCATCCCCACTTGGGTAGCTAGGGTGAGAAAGGTGTCGGCCCGGGCATCTTGCACCAGAATAGGTAACTGTTTCCACAAGTCGTTCCAGAAGAAGGTTGTTTGGCCATTAAGAATTTCCCAGAAGGCATGATTGATCACTAAGATTCGATTTTGCCTGGCTTCTATCCAAATGAAGGAGCCTAGGGTGTCTCCATTCCACCTGATTAAGTTCCTTTCAATAGTGTTGGGTGTGTACTTTATTCTCCACAACTTGGCCTAGAAATCTTGAGGTCTCTTCAACCATCTCCACCAAATTTTGGCACTCAAGACTTTGTTCATAATTGTCGTATATTTTAGCCCTAAACCCCCTTGTGCCTAAGGTTTGCACAGTTTTTTCCAGCTAATCAATGCCAACTTTTTCCCTGTCTTGAACCCCTACCATAGAAAGTTTCTTTGCAGGGTTATTATAGGATTGAGAACAAAACTGGGAGCTGGAAGGGCCAAGAAGGTGTAGATGGGCAGGGCCTGCAGCACAGACTTGAGGAGGATAAGGTGATTGGGGAGATTGAGAGCACGATAGGTCTAGGAAGAAAGTCTTTTTGAAAAGGAAGTGAGGAGACTTTCCCAGGAGCTATTCCTTAGGGCTTTGTCGAGGAGGGGAATACCTAGATATTTGGATAGAAGGGAGCTTCGAGTGAAACCCAAGATCATGGTAATGTGGAGTTGTATCGGCATTGGGGTGTTAAAGAAGAATATATGGGATTTGTCCTTGTTAATATCCATTCCAGAGGTGTCACAAAAGGTTTGAACAATGGAGAGGATTTTTTGGGCTTCTTGGACCGTGGGGGATCACATCATTAGGGTATCATTGAAAAATTGACTATGAGAGATCAGAGGATCGATGTCGTGCAAGGGTAATCCTGCCAGAGTATGGTTTTCTATTAAGGATTGAATGTATCGTCTTAGACCTTCCACCATGATTATTAAGAGGAACAGAGACAGATCATCCCCTTTCCTAATTCCACGGGTGGGTGAGAAAGGGCGAGAGGGGAATCCATTGATGATGATAGAAAATAAAGCAGAGGAGGTGAGATTTAGGATCTAGTTAACCTAAGAAGATTCAAAACCAAAGGCTAAGAGAACAGAGCGCATATAACCCCAACTTAACTTGTCAAAATCTTTGGAAAGATCTAATTTTAACAACATACCTGGAGTACAAGTCTTCTATAGAGAATGGATAACTTCATGTTCTAGGATAACGCTATCTAAGATTTTCCTTCCTTTCAAGTAACTTGATTGTTCTAGAGAAATGATGAAGGGAAGGATAGGTTTGAGGCATCAGGCTATCACCTTTGTTAAGATTTTGTAGATGCATTGCAGAGAGCGATAGGTTGGAACTGTTTTGGGTGGATGACTTGCTCTTATTTAGGAATAAGGGTGAGGAAGGTGGCATTTAGGGAAGGAAGGACTTGACTAGAAGCTCTAGAATCTTCAATAATTTCCCAAACCTCCTCCCTTACCATTTGTTAGCAGTGATGAAAAAAGTCTGAAGTGAAACCGTCCGACCCAATAGATTTTCCTATTGGAGTGTCATGGAGTGCTTGGTCCACTTCCTCGATCACAATAGGCTTTAGCAAAGCGTCATTCTGCTCCACCATGATTATGGAGGGTATATGATGCATGATTTGGGCGATGGCTTGAGATATATCCCACGGGGGTTCCGTCAAGAGATCTTGTTATAAGGTGACCAACTCTGATTCTAGGTCCTCATGAGAGTGGAGGGTTTTCCCTTCCTCTATGATCACTTGCGCAATGTGATTGTCATGTCTTCATTGAAGGGTAGAACTGTGGAATAATTTGGTGTTTCTTTCACCCTCCTATGCTAGACTTTTTCCTCCATAAGATCTCTTGGGATTTTCTTTCCTCTAGATTTTGGATTATTTTTGCTTCCTGCATCTTGAGTTCCTCATAGATGCCCTGATATCATATTTGGCTTTGTAGGATGCTCATTTGTTCCTTTAGATTTTTTTGGGATTCAAAGATATTATCGAAGGTTTGTTTATTCAAAACTTTGATCCGATGCTTGAAATTCTTGAGTTTCTGCTGGAATCTATACATCTTAGAGCGATGCAATATGGATGCCTCCATCCACCAAGTTTGCGCATTTTATTGAAAACATGAGTGGTTGAGCCAGAACCGTTCAAATATGAAGGGTTTGCATCCTTGAGAGGCTAGAATGTCTAGCCATGGTTGGATGGGCCAATGATCTGATCCATGGACATAGAGGATGAGAGATTCCAGGGTTGTGCCCTCCATTATGAGGGAATCAAATAGGAGGAAGCGATCCAGCTGAGAAGCAACCTGATGGGCTCATGATCTTCTATTCGTCCAGGTAAAGAGTCCATTTGATGTTTCTATGTCAATGAAGCCTAACTTATCGATTAGGCCTTGAAAGTGCCCTAAATCTTCCTCGAGTCGGCGATTTCCACCTCTTTTCTCATCCATATTGCATATCATATTAAAATACCCTCCCAAGATCCATCTACTTCTGGATGTGAGGGTGGAAAGTCCCTCCAGGTTCCTTATGAAGGTGTTCTTGTCCCTTGGTGTGGTTGGTATGTATACATTTTTCATGTAGCCATGCTTGTTGGAGACGATGATTCGATAGGTCACTGAGATAGACCACCTGGTTGTGAAGAAATTGTCCATCGTCACTGCACTCAGGTTCCAAAGAATTTCTAGGCCTCCTGCGGAGCCTGTAGCATCAGTGTATATACCCTTCCCTTGCTTCCAACAACAAGAGAGAACTCTATCCATTTCCTCTATTGCACATTTTGTTTCTTTGAGCAACATGATGTCTGGTTGTTCCACTATGATAATTTCCCGTATTAGCCTTTGCTTACTATGACTGTTGAGTCCCTTTATATTCCAAGAGATGATCTTCATGATAAGGATGGGGAGGGGAGAGGGGGAAAGCTATCAGAAATGAGGTGGATCTGACCTGAGTTAACCATGAAGTGTCCAATCTTCTGTATGAGCTTCTGGATGGATTTCCTTGTCCTCTTCTCTTCATATTTTTGAGTTTTGGGTTGCTCTTTCGGTATATTCCCTTGTATTCCCAAACCTGAACTGGATCTGGTAGTGGATCCGACTGTGGAGTTGAGGAAGAATTTATAGGATTTTCTCAGCTGGTATGGAGGGATGACCTATATAATTTATGGTGTTGGTAAGCTTGTTCCAAATGTTCCATATCTACTCCATCTAGGTCCTGCTCATTGAGATCCATTTATGCATCACCATCCTTTGTTTTTGAGGGTTCTAGTGCTGAGGTATTGGAGTTTGGTCAGGAAATGGTTTGCTCAGTCCCTAGGGTGTCCGCTGCTTTCCCTTTCTCTTGGTTTTGCTGTGTTTTCTCTGTAGGAGGGACCTGTGGGGCATCCATGTCCTCTAGAAGCTATTTTAGGGCCTCGAATGAGTTGTTGGAAGGAGATTCCTTATTATCTATGGTTGTCATTCTCCTTCCCCCTTGTCTGCATCTTCCTGATACTAGGATGAAGCCGTATTTATTTTTGCTTGTTTCTGGGTTTTCATCCTTGCTTATCGTGTTGAGGGGGAAATATCTGAAGAGGAAATATCTGAAGAGGTGCCTGTGCTCATGACATTTCCTAGATATAAATAGTATGTGTTCATATTCAATGGTTTGCATCCAGTCCTCATCATGATATTCCATAGAAATGGATCCTAGTAGCGGCTTTGAAATATTCAGGTAGACATAGATGCATGCATAGGAGGTGTATATTCGTTGCTTTGTTGCCTCCGAGGATTTAATGTATACTCCAATGGTATTTCCGATGCCTGCCAGTACCTCTTCCAGCCAGAACTCCTGCGACGAGAAATAGAGTCTTATCCATACTGGGGCATGTGCAAAGTCCTCTGTTTTAGGGCTAAACTTCTCCATCCATAATTGCAAGAAGAGTCCAACAGAGTTGAACCTCCATCAAAGATGTGATTTATGTCCTCCAGATTGTGTAGTATTATTGTGAAGAATCCTTTGGATCCTAACTAGAGATCATAATGGACTTTGGGCTTCCACCATTGGTGTATCCATTTTACTAGCACGTGTTCAGAAGGCTATAGCCCTAGAAATTTCCCAACTAGGGCGTAATCGCGCATATATTGCTTCTCTTCTTCTATTATGGGTGTGCTTATGGCACATTTCGTTTCTTGCGGTGCTTGAGGAATACATTTTCCAGGTATCCATGGTCGTGTTGCAGTTGTTGGAGCTTTCCCTGAGTCAATTTCCATTTCCTTGTCTTTGAATGTGCCCTCAAAGAGGAGCTACAATCACAGATCTGGCGGTGGTTCAAAGGATGGGCACCTAGAACCCCTGCATGTGTTTCCATATGTCGTTGCGTCAATGTAGGAGGTGCCTTGCGGCCCTCCCTCACTGGGAATCATTATGCCCCACCAGGGGTGTCCAAGTGCACCAGAGAGGAAAAAAACCTAACCCTATCACATCTCAGAGCTTCGCTGTGATCATTATAATGACTTTACTATAGAATCTTTGAAACATTGATATGAATTGAATTTAGAAAATAAATTTAATATGGATTTTAATTGACCATGTGTTTCAGTGAGGGTTTGGGATAATTCTCATACCTTGTGTGGAAGGTGAAAAAAAGGATTGTTAACCTTTTTATTTGGTATCTCAGTGTTGAACAATGCTAGTAAAGAGGAGGTTTATTTATTTATTTATTTTTCTTTTCAAGATAATTTATTTTGGCTCTAAAGTATAAATAGATCCAGACCATGTCTTTTGGAGATTAATTTTATTTTAAATTTTAAATAAAAAAAATATATAAATAATTTTCGTTATAAATTGCTTCACAATTGGGTAAATTGTGTTTTTTTTTACTCTATTGCACATATCTTTTGTGCAATCATTTATATTTTAATTTTTACTTTATTTATAATTTTATTTCATTGTTAGGGTAATTTTGTTCATTTATATTTTTAATTTTACATTATTTATAAGAGCTCTCTTCTAGACTATTATTTATAATTTCATTTCATTGTTAGGGTAATTTTGTTCATTTATATTTTTAATTTTTACATTATTTATGAGAGCTCTCTTTCTTCTAGACTATTAAAAGTGTTTTAATTGGAATAATATGTATGTATAAATGTGCCTCGTGATGGGTGAATTACACTACAATTGTTTTGGACTTATTTTTTTTTATGATTACATGTTTCGTAAATGAATAAATGTGTCTTAGATAACCTAATTATTAAAATTACCTTTTTCCATTTTTATAGTGAAAATCCAATTACATATATAAATATTGTTTGGTGAGTGAATTGTCTGTGTAGATTTATGATTGTTCAAAGTTTAATATAAATTTTGATTTTTTTTTTTAAGTTTTATTAAAATTACCTTTTCCATTTTTATAGTGAAAATCCAATTACATATATAAATATTGTTTGGTGAGTGAATTGTCTGTGTAGCTTTATGATTGTTCAAAGTTTAATATAAATTTGTAATGATATTTTGAATTTTTTTTTTTAAGTTTTGTTTTGGATCCTTCATCTTCATGACTTTGTAGTAATTATAACAAGAAAGTTAGCATGGACATAAACATCATATCGTTTACATGGAAACCTATACCATCAAAGGTAGTGGTAAGTATGGATTGAGTAAGATAAAGATCATAAATTACCTTACACATGTGTCTTTCCCTAAATTATTGGACTAATCAAATACCAATAAAAAAAGTAGTGGTAAGTATGGATTGAGTAAGAAAAAGATCATAAGTTACTTTCCACATGTGTCTTTTCCTAAATTATTGGACCAATCAAATACTAATAGAAGGCCAATTTGAAAAATTTGTTGTTATGTGATTACAATACTTTTAAATGTTTTGAATTTAAATTATATTATTTTATTTTATATTTGGCCTCATAGATTAGTCATAAACAATATTAGTGGCATTGTGAAAGATGCACATAGATTGGAATTAGAATAATTGTCTTTTAATACAAAAGACAAAATACTCAATTCTTTGTTTTATATATATATATATATATAATCTTCTTTGTTTAAGTAGTGTGTGCTTTCATTTTGGATGAATAATAATATCAAAGTGTGTACATAATAATGATTATGTAAGTTTTAACTATCGAATAATTTACTATACTTAGCATTAGAAATTAATTTTTTTTCCGATTCGTTGTTTTTTGATGTTTTTTTTCCCAAGAATAATAAGGAGAATAAATACTAAAAGAATTATTAGAAGGGTAAAATCATTCATGTTTGTAGAAATTATATATGTTAAATTTAGAAATGGTATAATTGCAACTTCCATGTTTGATGTTTAATAATGGAATCACCTAAATGAATGTTTCATAATATAGTAGTGATTAAAATGAAATTCACCTTTATCAAATGAAAACTGTACTTGGAAACTACTTTCCATATTGGTAAAGGTTTGAAATGAACTTTATTTTTTATACTATTTTTCATATTAATTTAATGATATAAATTTATAATGGATTGTCTTTTTCAATATTTTTTTTTTTTTTGTTTAAATGGAGAATTCATAGTTCTTTGTAGACATAGTTTAGTGCCTTATTTTTTTGAAAATGTAGCATTTGGAAAATCACATCATAGAGTAGGAATTTCTTAAAATGTATATCTATATCTATATCTATATCTATATATATATATCTATATATATCTATATCTATATCTATATCTATATCTATATCTATATCTATATCTATATCTATATCTATATCTATATCTATATCTATATATATATATATATATATTTCCATTGAAAATAAATATTATCTCTTCTTATGAATAATTTAGAAAGCATATATTTTAAATTTCATATTTTGTTATGATGTGACGTATGTGCCTAGCTTAGCTTTGTAAGAGTATGTAGATCTTGTGTTGTTTTGATATGGGTTGTTACATGTATAATCATTCTATCAATATGTTAAAAATTTCACATAATTTCCTTGTTTTAATACACTCTTAACCTTCAAGTAAGTCCCAATCAACTAAATCCACCACAATTAATGGGCCACCGGGAAGGGAGTCCACCTTCCTTGACCAACTGGTAGAAGATAATTAACATTTAGTCAAGTAACTACTATTGTAGTCCTCTCTCGCCATTCCAGTGAGAAAGGCATTTGGTAAATAATTAATGGCTATGTCAGTTCTAGTTTGTGTCAGTTTCGGCCAGTCCATAGTTTTGTAAAAAGCCTTCACTAGTATAGTTGAGAGAGGCGATTCCTAAATAAGTTAGCGAGTCAATGTTTGTGAGTCCCTTGCTGTGAAAATAATCATCACCAATATAAGTGTGTAGAGAGATGCAAAGAATAAGGAAGCAATGTCTATTGTAACTGCAAATAATGTAGAGTAACGAAGTCGCCCTGCATAGTATTAAAGGGCATATCTCTCTCTAGGAATAGTTGATGAAGTTTCTCTCATCAATTCTTCTTTTTCTGTTTTCTAAATCGATTTATTGTGTGTGAGTATTTTTGCTGTGCATTTTTTGACTGTGCACCAAGTGTAATTGGTGTGGCCTTTATCTATTTACCTTGCTATTGTGGATCAACTGGTATGAGAGAATTTTCCCTGGGAAAGCTTCTGCACGCAGTTAAGGAGAATAAAATGGAGAAACCATCCACAATCCTCAGACAAGAGATTTTTTTTTTCTTGTATGAGTCAGTCTCAGAACTCCATCCTCTTTCCATAGCTTTATTTTCTCCCTTCTTAGGTTCCTTCAACGTCTCAATCAGTGAGGCGTCCTTTTCACCCTTCTCAGGGTTTCAACATCTCACTGCTTGAGACATCCTCTGCACCCTCCTCAAGGCCCCTTATGAATGAAAATCACGCCACCACAGAGAGAACCCTCTAGTGAGGAGTCAACAACTCCCATTTCTACTCAAGTTCAAGACTTTGCACTGGCTCTACATGAGTTGCTTCGACTGTAGCAATGTCGGACTCCAACAATGATGTAACTAGACACTTGCTTTCAGTTGTCGAAATTCACTAGGAAAATGAATGGAGAGGCTGTCGATTCTTAGATCCATAGTCTCTCCACCTACTTCAATACTTCTCCAGATATGGAAGAAGACACTAAATTACAAATCACCAGTCATAATTGGTCATTGAGGTCGGTACGCCCCATCTCACAACTAAACGTAGAAGTTCTTGGGACACTTTCTGTCATGCCTTTCACGAGTGTTTCTATCCCCGAGGATATCTCCAAAATATTCTCGTCAAATGGTTGTAGCTCCAACAACTATCCACCTAGTCCATCCAAAGCTACATTGATGTCTTCTGCAAATTGCAATACAACTACATATCAACGATCCCAATGAGCTATTAATAATCAAATTTAATTATGGTTTATTGTTTCCTCTCCATCGTGAAGTTTATCTCTTGAAAGCTCCTCCCTAGCAGGGATGATTTTAAGGATGGAAATTTATTTTAAAATGTAGAAACCTTGGCAAATCTTACTAATCCTTGATATGTCAGCTATAAATGTTTGGAGATATTTTTGTAAAAATATTCAAATTTCTATGTATTTTATATAGTTTTTATAAAATTTTGTCGATTTTTAACGTAAAATAATTTTATCCTATAGAATTTGGGCGAATCATTTTTAAGATAGAGAATCTTGTTTTTGGAAAAACCATGGAAAATTAGCCCCCATGAGCGAAATTTAGCCCCTAAAATCATCCATGCTCCCTAGACAAAGCCTTCTTATGGGCTTTGGACATGGAACATAAGGTCTCTCCTCAAATACGCTCTCCACAAAGCCTACCCCCATTTTCCAATCTAATCCCTTTGCATCCCCATCCATACCCTTCTTCTTCTTTGGCACCCAAAACTATGCCATGGTGTACTTTTCACAAGACAAATTCCCACAACTCTGCAGACTGTCACACCCTTAACAATATAGGCACAAATAAAACTTTGGTTGCATAGGTCACTCTCATTGAACTCCCTGGACAACCAGAAATAATATCTCTGAAAAACCCCACAAAAGAAGACCCCTCCCTCACCCTCATGATTACTCCCGAACCCAGGCGCACTAATGTTCCCCTATTTATGCATAACTGTCAAATTAAACATGAACTCACCACTCTCATTTTGGACAATGGAAGTGAGAAGAATCTTGTCTCCCAAGACTTAGTACAACATTTGCAACTTCCCACCGCCCCTCACCCGAATCCCTATCAACTTAGTTGGGTACAAAAGGAAGGACCCTATATCACTATTGCCTAGTGTTGCACCATAACATTTGTTATCGAACATTTTAGAGATATAGTGGTCTGTGATGTATGACTTTTAGATTGTGCTGACCTACTGTTGGGCCTCCCTTACCAACAAGACTGACACGACGTGTATCATGCAAAATCCCATCATTACCAAATTCATCATGAAGGGTGAACCTATGTTCTTACCTTAGTTTCTCACACTTCCCCTGCGTTGCGTCTGGGGAAAGAAGCAACTAACAATGTCATTCACAAAAAAAATAAAATTCTCTATGTTTGGTCTGCCTTGTTAAGCCTGAGAACCTCACTAATCTGACACCTCCCACAATACTCCCTCTCCATGAATTTGCAGATGTCTTTCAGTCTCCCACAAGGATACCACCCTCGTGAGCCATTGCACATTCCATTGATCTCATTCCCGGCACATCATTTCCCAATGCCCCATCATATCAACTTGCTCCCAAAGAGGCTGCCGAAATCGATCGAACAATTGGAAAATTCTTCGAATTTGGCCATATTAATTCAACCCTTCTCCTCCCCCGTGCCTCTCTAGCTTTAATTATTCCAAAGAACGAGATTACCAAATGGTGTCTCGTTACTGATTATTGCACCCTTACGAAAGCCATAATTAAAAATCGCTATCCCTTACCCCAGATTGAGGATTTGTTCGACCACTTACAAGGGGCCTCCTTCTTCACCAATATGGATTTGACCTCCGACTATCATCAAGTGCACATGTATCCAACAGATATATGGAAGACATCATTCAAGAATAAATTTGGTCTTTATGAGTGGCTGGTCATTCCCTTCAGACTGACCAAGGGACCGACAACATTCATGCGACTAATGAAGGACATCTTTTGGCCACACCTGGGTAAGTTTATAATTATCTATATTGACGATATTTTGGTTTTCAGTAGGTCCCGAGACACACATCTTCAACATGTCCACACAATACTAGAATTACTGAGGAAACATCAACTTTCATCCATAGATCAATGGCCAACACTAAGCAATGCACATACGCTCAAAAGCTTTATGGGTGGCATTAATTTCTCCAGGAAATTGGTCTCCCATGTCTCCCAGCTAGCTCATCCATTGCATTAGTTAGCAAATCAAGCCAACTTCATATGGAATGCAGACACACAAAAACACTTTGAGAAGTTCAAGACAACATTATGCTCTGCTCCGATCCTTAGCTTGCCAAATTTGGAATAACCTTTTTAAATTGATACGAGTGATGCTCAGTTTTCTATTGGAGTGATGCGTAAACATGGAGGTCACACAAGGCCATACCACTCAGAAACCCTTTCCTCCACGAAAATCAATTACAGTACCTACTAAAAATAATTTTATAGCCTGATGCATGCTTTGAAGCAGTGGTGCCATTACAACAGGCCACACACTCTTCCACTAGTTTCTCACCATTCGAGGTCTATCTTGGCTTCCATCCCCTTGCACCCGTAGAGAATCCTGTCATTGTGGCTCCTTTTGGATCAACACATCAACACCAAGAACAACAAGATGCCCATAGTTGTGTTCATAACTTATTGTAGAAAGACACTCAAGTTGCAACTTCCTTGCAAGAAACACTGGATCGTTCCAAGCAACGTCTTTACCAACATCATATTCCCTTGACATTCCAACCAGGGGAACAAATGTGGTGAAAAATGGATAAGAAATGATTCAAAGGATGTCATCACAAACTGCATCCCTTGCGGTATGGACCCTATATAGTGTTGGAACACATTGGACAAAATGTTTATCGTTTGTTCAAGCTGCCACTCGAAGACGTAATAATAGTCCAACATCCAATGGACAATATTCATGACTTTCAACCTCCTCTACTACATGATAAATACATGAAAACCAAGACCAAACGACAACAACAACATGTTTCATACTTGGTTGGTAAACAGGGACAAACTCCATTGTAGGCGAAGTTGATGACATCCGAGACATTGCAGCGAAAGTTTCATCAATTGTTGCCCCCCCTTCCAGATCTAAATAGGGAGGAATTGGGCCACCAGGAAGAGCCTTGGCCAACCAATAGAAGATAATTAGCATTTAGTCAAGTAACTACTATTTTAATCCTCTCTAGCTAGTCGAGTGAGAAAGGAATTTGCTAACTAATTAATGACTATGTGAGTTCTCATCCATGTCATTTTTGGTTAGTCCATAGTTTTGTAAAAATCCTTGCCAGTATAGTTGAGCAAGGTGATTCATAAATAAGTTAGTGAGTCAGTGATGCAGAGAAGAAAGAAAGCCCTCTATCTATCTAACTTGCTATTGCGGATCAATCAAGGTCTTACTAAGAATTGAAATTCCGCAACAAATATTAATGTAATTAATAGTACGACTTAAATCATCAAGTCCCTTATCCTATTTTTCCATAGAATTTTTTTCCAACAACTTGCTAAATTAAAAGTAATGCTAAAAATTCCTCTAAAACTGTTTTTAATGATTTTCAATCCAGTGAACATCTTCCGAGAGATTGACAATGTAAAATTTCAATCTCTTTCATGAAAATTTAATTAGTTTTTGTGTTGAGGGATACAATCGATGCTCTTCTTCACCATTCAAACATTCACATGAAAAAAAAAATTCAACCCTTTACCATTATGTACATACCAAAATGTCAAGCAAAAAATGATATACACTTCAGACTAAGGAAAATGGATAGCCTAGCCTAGCTTACGAGGAATCCCTAAAGGTCCATTTGAGATATATCGTAAGTGTGGAGTGGGAAATCATAGCTCAATTTGACTTAATAATGTTGACCTACGAAACTAGTCTTGTATACAAATATGTTGCAATAATGTGAAACGGTTCCATTATATTTATATGATCAATCAAATATTTATATCATAACATGCCAGAAACTAATGAGAGAAAGGTTATTATGACCAAATTCCTTATGTGTTGACCAAGTGTGCTCCAACTAGTTTGAGATGGGAATAACCTCATATCATAAAATTGTGCCATAATTTATAACATCACACATATGTTGTTGTGTTATTGAGATCATTCACATAGAGTGAATAAAGTGTTTAATGAGTATATCAACATTGAAATATGAGAATAAATTTGTTTATTAATATGCAACGGTCACAAAAGTTTAGTATCCAGATTTGCTAACAAATTGAGCATAAACATTTTATCTGTATGTGATTTGGAACACCATAAAAATGATATTCAAGTGTAAACTATCAATTATTATTATGAGATCACAATTATTATTATGAGATCATTGGTAGGCTTACTAAATTCAATTTATAGCATTGTCATCATAGCCAAATTTTTTAGCAAATGCATCATAATTAGTATATTGCATGGATTGTTTCACCACAAATGTAATTTGATCCAATATCAGATCTATCAAGCAATATATTATTATTAGAGGGGGTAGGGTATGTATACCTCCGTAGACTTTACCAATCAAATCGCTAGGTTGAAGGGGGTCCCTTCCCACAAACAAGGGGGTCTCATACACCAATTTGGTGTAATCTGCCTTGTGTGATTTGTTCAAGACTCTCTTGCATAGATGTATGGTTTGAGACATTGAAACTCTAAATCATGTGACTATCCATACAAAAATTAGAGTTATGACATAATTTAAATGTTGAAAAAATGACCCAATTAGTTCATTCAGATGCTTTGTCAAATGTAAGAGCAGATATCGATACCAAACTTGAAGTAAGATAGCAAATAAAGATAAGACAACGAAAATAGCATATGGCAATAACCTTTATTATTCAATTACAGACCATCATTCAAGAAAACTCATTAATGCAAAATTTTCATATCATGGATCATATTTAAGTGCTACAAGTGAAGTTTAGAACTCAATTGTATCATGATAAACCATTAAAGTTCTATTGCTTCCTAGAATGGAAATGATGATAACTAGGAAATCAAACAAGATATGTCACAAATGTCTTCGAGCTACAGTCAATGGATGTTAGAAACAATCAACCATCATGAGTTCAAAAGTGTTGTACGATGCAAGTTATTAGTCCAGCTAGTGTTGTACGAAAATTACACAAAAAAATATGTGGAAAAGGAACATTCAACATAATAAATTTATCAAGTAAATATAGCCAAATACAATATCAAAGTCTTGGTTGGAGCATTTTAAGCATTGCGTTTTACTTGACAGTTATAAGAATGAATGCGCACTAGCAGTGAAATATGCCAAGATATTAAACATGTAGTGTGTATTAAAGATGTGTGAAATTTTAACTCAGAAATACAATTTAATGCTACCACATTAGATATCTGCATCAAGGGAATACAGTAACTATTTAGCTTCAAACAACATATTTCTAGCCAACAAAGCACCAAACCTCATATGTAGATTGTTGATTTTCCAATTTGGGTGGTGATTATTGAAAAGCCAAACATCTATATGACACATTAGGTAGTTTGGTAGACATATGACAAACAAGCATACACAGGACTTTGCCTCTTCATAATTTTTAATTCATGACAATTTGCAATTCCGAGGATATGGTTTTATGCAGTCTTCTCTGCATTGATTTGCTTTGAGCACAAAAATGTCTGAAAATAAGGTATGGGGGCATTGTAATAATAATACTCTCTTTATCCAAAGAGTTTTTTTTTTTAAATATGTATCGCACAGTCTCCATACATACATTGGAAGAGTTAGAAATATATGGCAACAGAATATATACATACAGGTCTGGTGTAGTCATATGCTCCACATTCTAAATATCACACCATAAGATAAAACATATCACTCGAGTTGAGGATAAGTTACTGACAACAATGGCTCAATATACTAGTAGAAGCATTTACTGGTGGCGCGGAAATGTCCATATCCATTTTGAAAACCCTATATTTTTCAACTATGGCATTGTGATATTTTCTATCTCGATCCACATGGGATGAGATTAACCACTGCTTGAATCCTAATGTTGATATTGCAGGGTTAGGGTTTCAAAATTCCAACCAAACTTCTAGCGATACAACATGTCAAATATAAAAAAGTAAAGGCTTAGACCAAGAGACAAGGGGCACAAATAGTTCAATCACGCGCTCTGAGGAAACATGGGAGGGGAAAGTAACACATGATGTGTCAAATAAATGTGCATATATCACACCCATAGAAGAAATTCAAATCAAAACTCATAGGGCTGAATGTGAAACATAAAAAGGTAAAGGGAAGTTGAGGCACATAGTCAATGAAGGAGGTCACACGACTACCTTATGTTGATCAAGAAACACCCAACAAAAGAATGCCACTCTAGAAACACCCAAAAATAGAATGTCACTATAGAGATTACCCGTCTACTGTCAATGATCAGAATTTCAAATTCACTTTTCAATGACTTTTCTATAAGATATAAAAACTATTTCTAAGACACCTTTGTCATTCAATGTAGCTCTGTTATATAAAAAAAAAAACTAAAACAAAATTAAGGTATGATGTTGTACTTGTCTAGACTGTAGAGAGTTCTTCCAATTTCTTTTGACGAGTGATTTTAATCCTATGTTAAGATGTTCTTTGACAGGAATTGATGTGTTGGTTGTGTTCTTGCTCAGACTGATTGTTTTATGAATTAGTGTCATATTAGAGGACGGATGATGATTCACATGAGGCCATAAAAAAAAGTGCCTACCAACATTCAACTTTCCTCAATGATGTTCATGCTTGTGCATGTGTAGTTGTGATAACAGTTGGGGCTAAGGGCATGTTCTTGTTTATAGACGGGTGAATGAATGGGCTTAAGTTCTGCAATGCTGAGTATTTTATTAACAAAATTTAAAAAGAAGCCAAACTGAAATAAATGGAAAGAGATTGTTATCAATGATTGATTGATTGATATTGTTGAAGTGGCAATATACTCACTTTCTCTGTGGATTTTTCAGATTTGTTGTGAAAATAATTTTGATAGGGATTTAAAGTTGCATCTGATGATAGTATCAATGAACATGCAGGTGCTTCGTGTGTCAGAATTGTGTGAGATAGATATCGTTGTCGCATAAAAGGTTGACAATGCCCTAGAGCATCCATTACTGGATGATCGAATGGATGATTGGATTCACATACATTTTGATTGAATATCAGTAAACTGTGTCTGCATGGTGGGTTCTGGTCCCAAATCGAAGTCGTGGATTCTTAAGGTGATATGAATAGCAAGTAGAGAGACTGCAAACTAAAATGAGAAGAGAACTACATGTTGGCAGAAGGAGAGAGTTAAAAAAATCAAGTGATAGTGGTTATGACTGCTAAGAAAGAAGATAATTTAATGATGCACAGCCTAAGACTGGTTACTACCTATGAAAATTTCATTGTAGGCTTGTGATGAACAAAATCCTACACAACATGACCCCTTGCAAGCCCTTGACACCATAAGATACAAGGATACAAATAATCTTTATAATTTGATTAGTTTAAATCTGGTTGGATCTATTTAGTGTAAACATGTTTAATGAATATATTCTTCATTACATAAAGAAGTTCTACAGCTCAATATGAGGGAGATGTTAAGACATTAGATTAAATTAAGTTTGATTTAGCTATCAAAATAAGCTTAATTAAAAAAAATTAACAATAATAAAAATAGATATAATTATACTTCATTCCACCTCTTGGGAATTTGTTCTAGTCCTACCCATGCACTCACTTCTTTCCCACTTCTTTATCACTTCAATAATGCGGTAGCCTTGTTGTAGAAAACGGAGGTCAATCAGGGTTCGGGATTCGGCGATTACAAATGTCAAACACCAACAATGAAACACAGCGTCAATTCCCGAAACACGAAATGCGTATAAGTTTTGGGCCCACCAATTTGGGTTTCGGGGTTCGGAGTTTATAAACGCTCGATGCAAAAAACAAAATGCAACGTTGATTGCCAAATCGCAAAATGTGATTAAGCTGTGGGCCCAACAATTTTGGGTTTCTTCTTTTGGAATAACAAAAGAACTCCACGCACTTTGAACAAGTAAACTCTGAATGTCGAAAATGAAAAACACGAACAAAGTTTACAAACTCAATAGAATATATACGGTTAAAATACATCCGAATGCATAATCACCAATTTGATTCAAAAAAAAATGTTTCCAAAAAATCTTATGAATTACAATCCGTTTCAGATACTTATACAAAACGAAAATTGCCCCTTCAATCCCTAAAAGAATTCGATTAAGGCGGTGAAGGTGTCTCATAGTTTGCAAAGGTTAAGGCGGCCATCATTTAATCAATGTAAGACAAAATTAGTGATCAATGCTTAAAACTCAAGTCTTGATGGGTCAAGACGACCACCGATGCGTTGTTCATACAGGCAGTGAAATGATTACATCCTGACATACTCCCTCTTAATCATTTCAGAGAAAAAACAAACTAAAAATATGTAAAACAAAATTGTTGTAAACAATGCATTACAGCTTGCACACCCCAATATTTCTTCTATGGATTTTAAACAATTCATTTCCCAAAGGCTTCGTAAATATGTTTGCATATTGTTCTTCAGATCTGCAAAACTGAACATAAATCTCTTTACTAGTTACCATCTCTCGAATGAAATGATACCTTGTATCAATGTGCTTACTTTGTTTGTGAAAGACGTGATTCTTTGATAGCGCAATGGCAGATTTATTGTCACAGACAATTTGGGTTGCATCATTCTGGTCATGCAACAATTCATTCAAGACCCTTCTCATCCACACATCTTGACATGCAGCTGCAGCTATTGCAACATACTCTGCCTCAGTAGAGGATAGAGTCACAATGGGTTGGTTATTTGATGCCCATGCCACTGCTCCAAATCCAAGACTGAACACATACCCAGATGTTGTCTTCCTATCATCAATGGAACCTGCAAAATCATTATCAGTATATCCGATCAGCTCAAAGTTTAAACTTGATGTGTATCGGAGACCAAAGTCAGTTGTTCCAGCAACATATCTTAGGATCCTCTTTCCTGCTTGCCAATGAGTACTGTTCAGAGTATCCATGAATCTAGAAATCAAACTCACAACAAACATAATGTCAGGTCTGGTTGTTGTTAAGTACATAAGGCTTCCAACCAGCCTCTTATATAGAGTTGGATCAACAAATGATCCCTCATAATACTTGCTAACTTTAATACCAGTTTCCATAGGTGGTGCAGCTGGTTTACAATTCAACATTCTAAACCTTTTCAATACTTCATTTGCATAGTTAGTTTGACAAATGAAAATGCCATCATCAGATTGATTCACTTCAATTCCAAGAAAATACTTCATCAATCCTAAATCAGTCATCTCAAACTCTATTTTCATGGTATTTTTAAAATCATCTACAGATAGATCTCCAGTAAAAATCAGGTCATCAACATACAAACAGACAATAAAAATTTCACCTTTCTGGTTTATCATTGTATACAGGGTTGGCTCACTTGGAATTATGTTGAATCCAACACTAATCAGGTATTCATCAATCCTGCTATACCATACTCTGGATGCCTTCTTCAATCCATATAAATCTTTCCTTAACTTGTAAAATTTATCTCTGTGCTTATCAATCTCATAACTCGGAGGTTGTCTAACATAAACCTCTTCTTCCAAATATCCATTTAAGAATGCATACTTAACGTCCATCTGATGCATGATCCATCTATTATGAGCTGCAATAGCTAAGACCATTCTCACAGTGTCAATTCTTTCTACAGGAGAAAATGTTTCATTGTAATCAATGTCGGGTTGCTGACTAAACCCCTGAGCTACAAGTCTTTCCTTGTACTTTTCGACTTCACCATCTGCATTCAACTTAGTCTCCTAAACCCACTTAACACCAATACCATTCTTACCTTCAAGTAAATCTACAAGATCCCAAGTGTTATTTCTTTCAATGGAATCAATCTCCTCATCCATTGCTTTTATCCAGACATCCTCTTTAGCAGCTTCATTAAAAATTACAGGATCACATGCCATTAATACAAAATTTGAAATCTGATCTACTTCTTCATTTTGATCATACAATTCTCTTAAGCTTCTAGTATTTTTTCCTTTAAATCTATTTCTTAGTGAAGCCAAAGTGGGATTTGATTCACTACTTACCTATGAATTTGATTGATGTCCACCATGTCTAGATGGCTCACCACTCTCATGAGTTCTGGGCATTCTAAATTGAGATGGGATGAAATCTGGTCCTTGCCTTGTTGGACTTCTTGTTGCATGCGTATGTGCACGTGGAACCATCTGTCCATCTCCTTCAGCATGCTCGGCTCCATCATCATCTTCACGGGGTAATACAACTCCCTCTGAAATTGATTTTTCAATACTTCCATCCCAGGCTTCATCTTCTTTAAATTGAACATCTCTGTTGATTACATATTTCTGGGTGATGGGATTGTAGAGTTTATATTCCCTAGACTCTTCACTATATCCAACAAAGATACATCTCTCTCTTCTGTCATCCAACTTCCTCCTCATTTTTGCAGGCACATGCGTAAATGCAACACATCTAAAAATTCTGAAATGAGAAACATTGCAAGGCTTACCATCCCAGGCTTCCTGAGGTACACGATCCCTCACGGTCTTGGTCAGACTTCTATTCAAGATAAAAATAGAGCAAAGAACCACATCTCCCCAATATTCATTTGAAAGATGCTTTTCTTTCAACATGCTTCGAGCCATGTCCATGGTGGTCTAATTCTTCCTTTCAGCCACTCCATTCTGTTGTGGAGTATATCGAGCAGTAAACTTCCTTTTAATTCCGTGAATATCACAATATTAAATGAATTCATTAAGTTTGTATTCACCTCCTCCGTCAGACCTTAAGATTTTAATGGTTCGACCACTTTCATTCTCAACCATAGACTTAAACTTCTTAAAAACATCAAAGGTTTCATATTTTTGCTTCAACAAATACAACCAAGTCTTCCAACTGAAATCATCAATAAAAGTCATGAAATAAACACAACCATTCAAAGAAGGTGTTTGCATAGGTCCACACAAGTCTGTGTGGACAATTTCCAATGGAGCTTTTGATCTATAGGAAACACCTAAAACAAACTTCTCTCTGTGATGCTTCCCAAGTATACAACTCTCACAAGAGCTTGCAGGTTGCTAAATACATGGCAACCCCTTTACCATCTTCAATGTAAATGACCATATCTCAAATTCCATAATCAAGATTCATCTAAACTTCCATCTTTATAAGAATTCAAAGAACCATTCAAATCTTGTTTCATAACAAGTGGAAACATTCTATTCTTGGTCATCTCAACTCTTGCAATCAACTGTGTTCTGGGTAATTTATCATAGATTGTGCATACCTTGTTCTTGAAGAATACTCTGTACTTTTTCTCCATCAGTTGTCCAACACTAATAAGATTGCATTTTAGACCAGGCACAAAATAAACATCATCAATATTTCTTTTCTGATTATCCTTAGTGTAAACTGGAACTACACCTTTACCATTAACTGTAACCTTACAATTGTTTCCCAGTTTTACTTCAGACTAAATACTATTGTCCATAAGTGAAAATAAATCCTTATTACTAGTCATGTGGTTACTGCAACCACTATCCAAAAACCAAATATCATTAGCACTTTCCTGAGTGACATTACAAGTCAAGAACACAGGATTTTGATCATGCTCAGACTCATTTGTAATATGTGCAGACTGCTTTCCAACATCTGCCTGTTTCTTCCAACATTTGTTAGAAAAATGCCCAAACTTCTTGTTGGTTGTGGAGCTGGATTATCTTCTTGATTCAGAGGTCCTTGCTTTTATCCATGTTTATATCCCATGAAGTATTTACACCCGAGAAGTATGTACACTCTTCCACGCGGGGGAGTGCAGAGGGGGGGTACCTCCTTTGCGGGGTCCATCCCCCCGGCTGGGGGCAAGCGGGGGTTCGGGGGCGAAGCCCCCGAAGCAAAAATTGCCTTATAAAACTATATTGTAATTTCATTGTAAATCTGGACCGTTCATTATAAGGTCGCAGATCTAACGGTAGAGATTATGTTAGGGTTTTTTTCCCTAGAAGGCAACCCTCTTTTATGAGGGAAATGTATTATGGCTATGTATGTTGG
>SNQJ01S0027111.1:37912-59930 GCA_010110895.2 Picea sitchensis | reverse complement strand
ATATAAGCACCAGTGTGTTATAAAATACATAAATGCACCGATAAATTTTAATATTGGATTCATACATGTATTTACAATGGTTTTGACTCAAATATAGGGAAACGATTATAATATCAAATGGAAAATACTTCAGATTCCAACTCAATCCATATCGTTGCAAGTTTGTCTACTTTTCCCACACTATTTTAAGTAATTATATATTTTATTTATATTCGTTTATATAATTGAATTTATGTCATTTATGCACATGCATTTGAATAATTGTTCATTGAATTTTGTAGGAACGTAAATTGGTGTAACGTCCCCACCGTTATGACAACACGCGACCTAGAACATGTAATTTTTTTTTGTTTGCATTGTACTTACACCACCGTTAAGAAAACATCATTGACTCATCATCCCATTCATTAAAGAAACATTATTAACGATACATCAACATTTGCATCGAAAGCCCACAAAATATTGCCATAAATAACGATATACATATCAACACATCAACACGATAAATATCGGCCCATAAATAGTGAATTCATACAATTAATGATGATGCTTAAACGTATGGGTCATAAATAAATAATGACACATAGTATCACATCTCCCTACTCATCATTGAATTAAATGACAACACCATCAACGCATCAACAAAGGATGGCGAAATATAACATACATGCATAGCATAATAGAACAAAAAAGAATCTTGAAGCAATCTTCAACAATAATCAACGATAATAAAAAACATCAGTTCATCAATCCTAAACTGCGATTAAACGTTGTGTGCGAGGAACCATTCGCAACACATCACAGACCACGCTAGAACCAAGGCACAATTCAGTTATCAGTTATCAGTTGTGTTGCACGCGACATTGTTCAATTAGTCCATCATTTACACATCACAATCATGACGCAAGAGTTATCGACTATTCTTCACCAAGCACAAGAGAAAGTAGTTAATAATTCAACCCTACTTCAACATTATTAAAGGCGCGATAGTGACCAAATTCTAATTTTTCCATGCATCAACAATAATCTATGGCACAATAGAGACCTATTTATTTTATTTTTGACAGAAATGGTTAGAGTTTTATATTAAAAAACAGTGGGGAAACCACTGCGTTCATTACATCTGAAAGTTTCTTGGTAATTCAGAGGGACAAACCTAAGTGAACTAAAATAGAAATAACTTGTGAGCTTGGAAAACCATACTATTTCAGTGACCCGGTTCGACTGCGGGTCATTACATCCTTTCTGACTTGAAAGTTTTTTTTTTTCCTTTTTGACACGGTATGCCATTCTTTGCTTTGATGAGATTGGCTTTCCTTCGGTCGTGGAGGGCCTTCTTCATCAGTTAAGTCAGGGCCTTCTTCATCTGCTAAGTCGGCCCAGCTTAAGATCTGGTGTTCAGGCTGAGAAATGCCTGGCCTTATGGTTGGATTAGTTTCTGCCTGGGCCTTCCCCTTGGGATTTTTAGGGGAAGGAGGCTCTTGCTCTTGAACAGAGGTGACTTGTTCCATTTTCTGTGGTATAGTCTCTGTATCTTCCTCGCTTGAGGTATCATTAGCCGGTTCTATGCTTTGATGCTCAGGAAGAGCTCCTACCCACCATGTGGGTTTGCGTTGATTCTTTGAGTTTCTGTTTTTCTCAGGGAGTTTCTGACATTTGCTGGCTAAGTGCGCTATTTCAAAACAACTTCTGCACCTAAAATGAAGATTCTCATAGTCGAGCTTCTGCGTCCAAGAATAATTAATCCCTTGAAGAGTGATTTACGCTGGGAATCCTTTCTTGAAATCCATCTCTACACAGATCCGTGCATAGGTAGTGAAGCCACATTTAGTTTCCGGACTGCTACTATGAAACTTGCCAAGAGCATTTCCAATATGGCTAAGAGAAGAATCACCCCAAAAATGAATAGGCCGACCAGGGAGCCTTACCCACACGGGGGTCATAGGGATGGAAGCTGAGGATGGGTCAAAAGAAGGGGTCCAGAGCTGCACAGATAGACCCGACCTGCCCAAGAACCAAGGCCTAGAACTGTAGATCAGATCTCTGTCCTTAGCAGAGGAAAAAATCACTACGAAGAAACCTTTTACACAAGGGCAAACATGAGCTTCGTCTTCGAGGAGAGGAGTCCATTATGAAGCAATCCAAGAATGCAGATCCGCTAGGCGAGGCCAAAAGCCATTGAACCTGCAAAATGGAGCATTAGATCTAAAGAAACCTTCACGAACCGCCACTTCCTGAGGTACAGGGATCACTGGATCTGGAGCTTCACGGGCCATAGGAGAAAAGCCAGAAGAGTGGCCTTGGACCGCGTCTTTGAAGGAGGTCGGAGAGGGTTTCAATGGAGCAGCAGAGGACACGCCTATCGCTGCTGCTGGAGACGGTTGAACGGAGGAGGGAGGAGCTCTAGACGGGGAGTCGGAGGGGTCTCTCGGGTGTCGAACAGAGGAGCTTCTGGAGGGAGAGCTCGGGTGAGGGCCGAGCTCTCGCGAAGAAGCACGCAGAGATGCGGAGGAGGCCGCTACCATCTCCTGTAGGGTTCTGTAATGCAAGACCTATTTATTAACCCATAAAACATTAGCAAATTTAAAGGCGCAAGAATTACTGTTAACCTTATGCATTACAGGGTAATTTATTTCGTACGATAATAATTATCACCCAAGGTTAAGGATGTTGACCAAACTATATGACATATGCCAATCGCAGTAATTTTAATCATTAGAGACAATGTAATGGATACCCTCTACCCAAGAAATCTTTACATGGGAATGGAAATGACTTCTTAACATCAATAATTAATACCCTTAAGTTACCATACCAGAATCAACCTAGTTCTAAGGGCGTAACCAGGAAGAAGGTGCCAACTACTTCTATCATGATTATATCATAAATATAAACAATTAGTCAATAAGAGATATCACTTAAGAAATCACCGAGGTCTCTAAGACGAAGGGTAAGAAGCCATCGCTTAAGAAATTAATTCCTACTAAGCCTAGAGCTGCAATCAATCCACAGGGTGTTGCCAGGTGTGAATCATTATTAAAAGAAACTCCTTCATCAGTAAGTTAATAAAGAAAAACTAAGAGTTTTAGAGGCAATTACTGGCACCATCTTGTTACCATGATTCATGATAATCCTGTGTAAAACTCTCCCACAGTTCAGAAAGGATGTCTATTCAGGGTTGGAAATAAAATGCAGAAATGCGCAGAAGAAGTTGACGAAAGGGGGATTGATTTCTCCAAGGAAAAATTGCGTCCGGGAATCCACGCCCTTAGTCAGTCGAGTAAGCTATGGGATTAATTAATAATTCAATGGTTGAATTACAAAAATGTAGAAACAAAACCTTATTCCACAGGGTTGGGATTAACACATAAATTCACAACACCTCAATCAATCACTAAAGAGAAACTTTGTTCAACAAAAAACCTCAACAAGAAAAAGTAGAGATCGACAGATTTACACACACAGTTTTCATTTCAATTCTACCCAATTTGATGTCAGATTTACATTACTTGCAATATAATTTAAGAACTAAATATAATATAAAACTTAATGAAATTAATATCAGATTAGGAATATCGTATCCGAAGGAAAGGACTTTGAGGTCGTTCTTCCATTCTTGCGATCCTTCCTGCTCCCAGCTTGCTAACCGTGAAGACCTCACCAGTACGTCCGAGCTTATTAACCATGAAGACCTCACTGGTATCTCCCAACCAACACTAGGGGTACTCTTCTTCCCGATGAGCCCCCCAAGTCACAAAAGGGCCACGCACACATCAACCAGAGAAAAATATAGCACCCAGATCACCTCGCAAGGTCGAGCTACCACTCTCTAATCGATCTGAGCATCGCAACTCCCACAAGAAAAATCAGTCAAGAAAAATATTGGCAGCGTAACATTACGCCTATGAGTCATGATCCCTTCCCTTTCTTCGTCGTTTCTTTTATAGAGTTCTTTTAGTGACTAGTTTCCCAAAACCACACTAAATTCCTTTTATTAAATTTATTATTAGGAAAATTCCCCCCCACACGCTTGTCACCCGATCCCTTAGTTGCACCAGAAGTCCATTAATTAATCAATTTAAATTTCCAATTTCCCTCACCCACCTAAAAGCGTTCCTAAAAACATTCATCGGTGTCTCTTTATTCCCTCACATTTCCGCCTTTCTTAAAGCTTAGTTGCGTTCAAAAAAAGAAAGTTCTCTAGATTAGATTCCTTCCTATGTTCCACATTCCTTTTGTAATTAAGTTTCCCCTTTTATCTAAGTTCGAAATTAGCAAGTTAGCACAAAAACAACAATTAATATTTTAAATAATTTAATCCTCCATTAAATTTTAAAATTTATTTCTTACCCCCCAATTTTCTTCACCCCGCCTTTATTAATTGCTTAATTAAATTTTTGTTCTCATTTCCTACTTAGACCTAGGCTTTATATTCCATTAGGCTTAGAAAAAATGTTTTTAAGGGGAATTATAATTATTAATATTTACTCAAGCAACATTCATTTTAAGGTTGACCAAGTCCTAAGGAGACATAGTTTTTTAGGTACTTAGGTTCATTGACTCACCAATGTTAAAAAAAAAACTGCAACGTGCCCTTCAAGATGCACTATGTGCTCCAAGGGTGCCACTCGCCTGCATTCATGTTTCATTTATGCAACATTCCCTTGAAGACACACTATGTTCTCCAAGAGTGCCACTCACCTTTTGACTGATTTTGGTAGGCGTCAAACCCTTGGAGTCAATACTCCGTTAGGTGACCTTGTGGGAGACTAAGGGCCTCTAAGGAATAAGAACCATTCCTTATTGTGCGCCCCTTAGAATCATCGTGACTGACTATCACAGTCTTCCCTCACGACATCGTGGATCTCTCGAACTAGGTAACCGTTAACCTACCATTCAAGCCACGACGAGAGTGCTAGTAGGATGTGGTAGGCCTACTGCCACACCTCTCCCTCAATATCTTTGGTTTTCATGCGTGACCCCTTTACTCCAAATGTGAGTCTAAAGATAAAGCTATCATTAGCCTACATCCATCAACAAACATGTCAATGATCCATAAACCACATCATAGTATCAGTCATATGTCACATATGCAATAAAAGAAATACTAAAACCATAAACAATCCACTCCCTCACTCAATCTGAAGTCCAAGGAGGTCCATCGATGTCATCGGCATCCTGAATCTGTCAAGAGTCCCGCACACTCAGGATAAACCTGTCAATAACACTTGTTTATAAATAGTTAACATAACATAACATCATAATCACAATATCATCACCATAATCCATAAGCGAAGTAGTCACTTATATAATGAACCCGATCACTTACACACAAGTGTCCACAAAGAATAATTCACATCAGAAGTGCACGCAAGAGCAGGATGTTACATACACCTCCTCTTGTTCTAAACTTCTTCCTGAAGTTTCATAGTATACAAGTGCATAAATGAAGTGTCTGACAATATCTAAAGTTTAGCTATCAAGAAAAAATGGAAACTGCGGACACATATCATATGCGTCCTCCCAGGTAGATGAGTGTGGAATATAATTTTCCTACTAGACCTTGACCTGATTGACAGTTCGATGTCGTAGCTATCGAATTCGATGGTCCCGAAAGAAGATTGGATCCACCATGAGCGCACCCCCACCCAACATCCACCAAAAACTCAAGTCAATTACATGTGTAGGATCACTGACATAAAGTATCACACATATACAAGATAAACATTGTGCAATGCCTCAAGAATGAGGCATGACCAACCATTAGGTCCTTCATAATTATGCTCGATGCGATGCACATCGGAAAATCCTTATGCCGATCCTGCACTTCTTCCATCCATTTTCATATTTTTTGTAATTGTTCCTTCAATTCTCAGATCGCTTTGGTCCTACCAAGATCCCATCCTCGATTTGATCCCAAATCAAAGGTGTCTGACACGGTCGCCCATAAAGAAAATAACATGGAGCCATCTTAATGATGCTTTGATAGTTATTGTTGTAAGCCAACTCTACCAGTGGAAAGAAATATTCCCAATGTTTCTGTTGGTCCACACACGCATACACACCACAACCTTCCAAAGTTTGGTTCATTCGTTATGTCTACCCGTCTACCTCCGGGTGATACACAGTACATAAAATTAAGTGGGGTTCCTAAGTTCTCTTGGAAACTAGTCCAAAATTGTCCCTTGAACACTGATCCTCGATCGGATATGATCCCTTGGTACGTCTGGCAGTCTAAAATTCTTGTTGATATAAAATCTAGCTATATCGGCCCCCAGGCACATGATGCATCATACGCACAGGTTAAAAATGTGAACGCTTCGTTAGAGTGTCATCTTTTATGAAAATTTGATTCGTGCCTCCTTGTCGTTAGCGGAAATTTACCTAATGAATTCCATCGAAATGACCTCCCATTTCGATTTCGGAATAGTGTATGGTTGTAGCAATCATGTCGGATGTCTTTGTTCATTCCTCACCTGCCGACCTTCTAGACATCTCTCCACGTAGTTGAGGATGTCCACCTTTATTCCTTCCAGAAGAATAAGGGCTTAAGGTATGTCCTCATCTTCATCACTCCTGGATTAGCCATGTACACTGCTTTATGAGCTTCGCATAAGAACAAATTCTCAATTCATCGTTGGGCTACAAGTAAAATTGATTATTAGATCTCAAATATTCGTCGTTTTCCAAATTATCCCTCAATTTTGGTACCAACATGAGGTCCTTCCCAAAAAAATTCCTTACCCTCTTTATACCAGTCAACATCGTGTTGTCGTTAGAATCTTTTCACGCATATTCCTTTAAAGCGGTATCACTGAAAATATGTGTGGTCTTCGAACCAACGTGTCTACCAGTCTGTTCACTGCCCCCTTTTAAGTAGGAAATCTAAAAATCGTACTCGATAAGTAGTTCTGACCAATGCCTTTGCCATGCGTTCAAGTCATTTTGCGTAAAAAGGTGTTGTAGACCATAGTGGTCCATTTTTAGTTTGAATTCTCATCCAATCAGGTAGTTTATTCACACTCTCAGGGCATACATGATGGCTAACAACTCCAATCATGCATCGTGTAGTTCTCCTCATGCTTTCTTAACTTTCTCAAGATGTAAGTGATCGGTCAATCGTCTTTCATCAAGACTCGGCCTAAGCCTTCCTTGGATGCGTCGGTGCATACCAATAAGTTCTCATCCATGTTAGGGAATTTTAGTATTGGCGTTGTCGTCAATATCTCCTTGAGTCTTCGTAATGCTTCCACGCATTTCTCGGTCCATAAAAACTTCTTGTTCTTCTTCTACAATTCTGTAATCGTATTGGTTATCTTCGAAAAACCCTCGATGAACCGTCGATAATATTCTGCTAAACCCATGAAGCTACGTACTTCTGTGACATTTTTTGGCACAGGCCATTCCATGATAGCCTCTATCCTTGCTAGATCCACAATGATACCTTTGTTGGAGTTGAAATGCCCTAAATAATGAATCCTTGAGAGAATTGCGATAATTTCTCATAATTTGTGTTTCTGTATACCCTGTAATGCTAGGCACAAACGTTCGTCAGGTTCTGCTATCATCAAGAAAATATCGAATGTCTTTAATGAATAATTGAATAAACTTGTCCAAGTATTCGAGAAACACCCCCTTCATCAAGATCATGAATACCCTGGGGCGTCTGTCCGTCCCCACAACCAAATGATAAACTTGTAGTGTCTGAACCATGTTTTGGAAGCGGTCTTAGGAATATATTCCTCTTTAATTCATAACTGGTGATAACCTGATCTCTAATCAATATTGAATACACCGTCACACCTTTCATTTGATCAAGAAAATTGTCTATACTAGGCAACGAATACGAGTTCTTTATCGTTGCCTTGTTCAAGACTATAGTCAATAAAGAGTCTTCCACGACCCATCCTTCTTCTATATGATAATAACAGGGACACCTAGAGGTGACACCCTTGGACGTATAAGTCCTAGGTCCAACAACCCCTTCAGTTGCATTTTCAACTCCTATAACACAGGGGTCGACATCTGATAAGGCATTCTCGCTATCGGTTATGTTCCAAGTTTCGAGCCGATTTTAAACTCCAACTCTTTTGCGGGGGACAATCTGGGTAATTTTCTTGAAACACGTCAGAAGTACTTGTGCCACGAGATGGTCCTTCAATTAATTTCGTCACGCCCTTTTTGTTCAGTGCTAAGATTTCATATAGATTGCATTCCCATGCATGTTCTTTTGTAGTTGTAGGGAAGAAATGCACCTCTGGGATACTCCCTAGTTTCGTCCTACAATCACTCATCTTTTTCCCTCATCATTGACCAAACTCAATCATTTTTTCCTTCAGTTGAGTATCGCCTCATGCGATTCCACCTAGTCCATACTAATCATGTCATCATGATTTTAAGATCACAACATTAGGTCAGACTTAGTTAAGCTATTCCCCAAGTTAAAGCGACAGTTCATACCCCTTCCTCTGACCATATGGTTGGCACTTGAAGCCGTATTGACGAATCTAAACTCATCCCGTCGGATGCCTTTACCTGAATCCCTTCAGTGTGGTACTAGAAATAGAGCTCTTTGTAGCACCGGTATCTAACAAATACTAAATTTTGGTTGGCGATGATACCTGATGCCCCAAGCACAGTGGTCTGGTGTTCGGCCTAGCGATTATTCATTACGGTCATGAATCCTATGGGCCTTGCCCATCTCCAAAACATGAGTGTGTCCTGTTGACTCGACTTCTATGGCCCTCTCAACCAGACAACCGCATTGGTAATGTGGCTCTCCACATGTCTAGCATCTGGTCTTTGGTCTAGTAATCTGAGCCCTCAAAGTAGTAGTTGTTGTCCCACCAGCCCAAAACCTCGGTTTGTTTCACTGAACTGGCCCAACCGTTGCTGCTGCTGAAGTGGTGGTCCCCTATAGGGGGTTCTCTACTGAGGAACCCGTTGTTAAGGTGTCATTAACAAGGGTTCTAGAGACATATCTTTATACCAATATGTCTTGTCTGGTTGGCATCTGATGCTGCTGTGAACAAGATGTCGTCAGTCCAGACGATCTTCCAGGATTATTTCCTTAACTCCTGCAGTAAATTCTTCTTCAACTAAGAGGCCTATTGGACTGCATCGTGCAATGTATGATTCCTTTAGACCATCGCCTTCACATGAAGTTGGTGTTAAGGCTGCACACAAACTTGATGACCTATATCTTCATATATCTCATCTCAAAATATGGCACCGTACGACCACCTTTTCGTAAGGCGCGGAACTCATCAAGCTAGAACTCAATGAATTCCTTTGTCAAATACTTCTCCCGTAACCATTCATCAGATTTTTCCCATAACATGGCTCCGACGACCATGTTTAGTTGAGGCAGGAGCATATTCAACATTAGAAGTGTTCGATAACACAGGTATTCCAATAGAGGACGAACACCTTCAATAACCACTCACATAACCAGATCAAAGATCAACACACCAATGTTTTCACGTGGTAAAACCCCTATGGGGAAACATCCACGGCCCCAACCAACATGACCACTTGGAACAGTATATTAATGAAAAAGAAAAAGATTACAAAGAGATTTTACAAGAGAGTTTCTCACAATCGATCATCGGCAAATGAACCTCCATGCTCTTTAAATAGAGATCATGTACCAATCGGGTGTTAAGCCATGGATCAATGGCTGTTAAGATCGAGGAGAGTATGAACCATCAGATCACTCTATATGGGAACATATCATGACCGTCGAATTTCCTAACTACAAATGCATACTAATGCATACTAAAGAAACACACTAAGAAACACACTTTTACCTAATGACACATTAGACCAAGTAGATCTTAACTAACTCCTAAGTGTCTAGATATCCTAACATCCCCCCTTAAGAACAACTTGGGATAGGATTGAAGGATTTACAATGGTGACACAATAGGAGAAGGAAGGAGGCATTAGAGCCTATGCCCCCTTAATGACAACTTCCTGAACTCCTAACATAGATCAAAGTTTGGAAAACTTTGCTTCTGTAAGAGACTTTGTGAAAATGTCTGCAACTTGATCTTTTGTAGGACAAAAGAGAACTTCAATAACTTGATCATGAATGAGATTTATGATGAAGTGCATGTGTATCTTGATGTGTTTTCTATGTCGATGTTGAACTGGGTCTTTGGCGAGCTTGATGGCACTCTGATTGTCGCACCAAAGGTTGGTTGGATGCTGTTGTTGGAATCCAAACTCTGAAAGGATCTGTCGAAGCCACAAGGCTTCCTGACTTGCATTTACTGTTGCTTGGTACTCTGCTTCTGCTGAATAAAGTGTAATAGCCTGTTGTTTCTTACAGGCCCAAGTGACAGGTCCTGAACCAAGGATGAAAACATAACCTGCAGTAGATTTCTGATCATCAAGGTCGCCGACCCAATCTGAATTAGTGAAACCAACCAATAAAGGAACCCCCCCTGAACTGTAATGTATTCCAAATTTAATTGTACCACAGACATAGCGAAGTATCCTTTTAGCTACTTTCCAATGGCTTTCATGGGGTGTTTTCATACACTGGTCAACAAGAGCAACAGAAAAGGAAAGATCAGGATGGGTATGAGTCAAGTATAAGAGGCTACCAACTAACTGACGGTACAGGGTGGCATCAACATCGGGAGAAGTACAGGTGGCAGTAATATTGACTCCAAACTGGAAGGGAGAAGCGGTTGGTTTACAATCATCTATGTGAAAGCGACGAAGAAGGTCATAAGCATACTTAGACTGGGAAAGAAAAAATCCTTCATTGGTTTGCAAAACTTGGAGGCCAAGGAAGTAGTGACAAAAACCTAAGTCTGTCATTTCAAATTTCTTCTTAAGGCTGGTTTTCACATGGTTTAAAATTTTTGAGTCACTACCAGTAAGGATAAGGACATAAACATAAAGGACAAGGATTATGAGATGGCTTCCTACTTTCTTGGTATAGACATTAGAATTAGAATGGAATCTAGAGAATCCAGTGGTAATGAGAAAGGTGTCCATTTTGGCATACGAAGCTCGGGGAGCTTGCTTGAGACCATAAAGAGATTTCTTAAGGCGACAAACAAGGCTAGAGTCATTCTGGACATAGCCAGGAGGTTGTTCCATGTAGATTTTTTCTTGCAAATATCCATGCAAGAAGGCGGATTTAACATCCATCTGATGGACCTCCCATTTATGTGAGGCAACAAGGGCAAGAACAAGGCGGATGGAATTCATTTTGGCTGCAGGGGCAAAGGTTTCATGATAGTCAATGCCTTCAACTTGGGAAAATACTTTGGCAACTAATTGATCCTTGTGTCTTTCAACACTTCCATCTCATGCATACTTAGTTCTGTAGACCCATTTACATCTGACAAGTTTTCTTCCTTTTGGAAGAGGTACAAGATCCCAAGTATCATTTTCCATTAAAGTACGATACTCTTCATTCATTATTGTATCCTAATCTGGATGACCTGAAGCTTCTACAAATGTCTCTGGATCATGAGTTTATGAAACTTGAGCCAAAAGAGAAGAGGCTCGTTGGAACTGTGAACGTGTCTGACGTTGATATGAAGGATCACCAACAAGATCACCAACTTCTTCTCGTGTTGAACGGACCCATCTAGGAAGCGATGGAGCTAGTGTTGGTCCAGGTTCAAAGGACTCATCTGGAGGAAGGTGAGAAGGTGGAGGTGGATTTTCATCCTCATTGTCATCATCTGAATAAGAAACCAAAATAGAAGAAGGCACAAACACCGAAGTTGGCAAGCAGGCCCAAGAAGGCACAACAGTCGAATTAGGCTCGCAGGCCAAATAAGGCATAAACGTCTGAATTAGGCTCGCAGGCCAAGAGATTTTCATCAAATTTAACATCTCTTCTGATGATAATTTCATTACAATGTGTTTGAAGAAGTCTATAATCTTTGACATCTTCAGAATAACCAACAAATATACACTTCTAACTTTTAGGCTGCAATGCTTTCCTTTTCTCATCAGGAATGTGAGCCCATGCTATATTGCAAAATACACAGAAATGACTTATGTACATCTTTTTTAATTTTATTCCAAGCTTATTTCGTTGTTATATTTTTAAGAGCCTTTGTGGGAGTGCAATTTACTATGTAATTTGCATAGTTGATGGCTTCCGCCCAATACTCTAGAATTAATCCCTTAGATTGGATCATACAATTATCCATTTCTTTTAATGTGTGGTTCTTTCTCTCAGGAACACCATTTTGTTGTGGTGTATATGGAACAGTGTGTTGCATTTGGATTCCCTGTGTAGTTTAGTAACTTGTAAAATTATTGTTCACATATTCGCCTCCATTATCTGTTCTTAACCTTTGAATTTGATGTCCAGATTTCTTTTCTACAAGGACCTTGTAGGCCAAAAACTTGTCAAACAATTCTCTCTTAAGTTTTAAGAAGTAAACCCAAGTATGTCTGGAAAAGTCATCAATGAAAGTTAAGAAATACTTGCACCCAGAAAAAGAAGTAGAAGAAAGTAGACCACACAAATCAATGTGAACAAGCTGCAAAGGACCCGAGGCTTGCTAAGAGGCACATTTTTCAAAACTATCCTGATGATGTTTGCAGAGAACAGAACTAGCATAAACACCATCTCTGCATGAAACAAGAGGAAGACTAGTCACCATCTGTTGATTACATAGTTGCTGCAATGAGCAATAGTTTAGATGACCAAATTGTTCATGCCAAATTTTGCTCAAGTCATCGCTATGAGGAACAAAAATTGATGAAAAAGATGATGACCCAAAGTTGTCAAACTTGTACAACCTGGTAATATCATCAACAATTCCAGTTGCAAGAACATGCTTAGGATGTTTTAGATCCTTGATTACAACTTGGTGATGTGAAAACTCTATGGTTTTACCTTCACCCGAATGAGTGATTTGATATACTGATAGAAGGTTACAAGAAAGACTTGGAACACATAATACTTCATTGAAATGACCATTTTCTACTTGAATTGTTCCAGATCCTTCAACACTAAGAGATATATCATCACCAACAAATAGTTTCTTGGTGTTACATTCATTTAGAGTAGAAAATATGTCTCTATCCTTAGCCATATGATAAGATGCTCCAGAATCAATAAGCCACTTATCAAAAGTAGAAGTAGAAGGTGTATTGACGGAGAAACCAGAAGTAGAAAGTGCATGTCCATGAGAAGAAGAAGAAGAAGTAGAATCAATACTGATGTTGTGCTTCTTCATCGCTGCTTCTAAAGCTGCCATCTTCTTGAAACATTTGGACTCATCATGGCCATTTTTATCACAAAATTTGCAATGTATGACAGTTTTCTTATTTTTATATTTTTCTCCTTTGTCTCCATTAAGAGAAAAAGTTGTTTGAGTGGGTTTGGGACCCTTATATTGCTTGTTGTTGTGGCAAGGATGTTGCTTCTTGGGATTCTTGGGTTTACCTTTCTACTGGGTAACTAAGGCTTTGTTGGAGGTACCTGCAGTGTTGATCACTCCAAGTTGTACAAGCTTATCTTCCTCTCTAATCAAAGCAACAGAAAAGGACTCAAAAGTGGGTTTTTCATAAGCTTTCCCCAGAGCCTCTCTCATGGCATAAAAGGTAGATACAAACATAAAATATGCACTACCTAGCTTAGAAAGAATAAGATATATGCAACACTCTTCCTCCATTTTTATCTTACCTTCTTGACATAAAATTCTGAGTGTTTTAAACCTAGATAGATAGTCTCCAAGGCAAGAAAAATCACTTGGACTCAAGGTCAATACTTGATTTTCTAATTGTTGTGCTTGAATACTATTGATTTTACCAAACACAAATTCAATATTTTCCCAAGCTTCTTCAGGGTCATCAATTTCTTGAAGGTGGTATCTTAAGTTGGGAGAGATGGACATTCTGATTAGTCCATGTACTTCGTCACTCCTATTAGCCCATTTGGATTTTGTATCATCATCAATGGGTTATTTTTCCTTTCCCAAGCCTTTACTTCTTAATAAATCTTCCATATGAGATTTCCATTGGAAGTAGTTGGTGCTAGTAAGCAAAACATTACTTGTAGAAGCCATATTAAATATGCAGATAATATGGATTTAAAAACTGAAACTGATGATCTAGATGGAAAGAGCTCGAAAAGTTATGCGGTTTTAAAAAAGACGACACTGAAAACAGACTTCGGGTGTGAGAGTTATGCCCTTTTAAAAAACAAAAGGCATAAACGATAACCAAATGACCACGCGATAGTGTAAGATGCTTTATGAAGTGACCCACTTTTATAAAGAGAAGTGGGGATCACTTGTACAATGAAGTTACTTTATAACATAAAAGTTTCATGCAAAATAAATAACTCTAAAATAAAATATTAAAGCTACTTATAGCAATTCACTTTTATACTTGAAGTGAAATACACTTTACAATTTTAGCATGAACTTTTTCAAAAAAAGTAATAAAAGAGAGACTTGAACTCAAGAACTCTTACTTAATAAGGCAACTTTTAACCAAATGATCTAGCAAAACATATTGTAATGTTCAAAAGGAGGATTGGGGTTGTTGTTGTTGATGATGATGATGATGATGGTCTTGGAGAGCGTGCTAAAAAAAACTCTTTTCACACAAGAAAAAAATTTCGCTTCTCGATGACAACAAGGGTTAGATCTCAGTTAGCTTACCCGAAAGATGCACCTTTTCCTATTTGTTTCTGATTTTCTGAGATCACACCGGGCGCGGGGAAAAGAGCATACACATATCTAAAAGAGTAGCAACCTGGAAATAAATAATACAAAACCAAAATACTACTCTGCAAAAATTTTAAAAATGCGTATTCAAGCTTTATACCTTTGGATCTGACTATAATGGTCGTATCTTGGGAAAACAGAAACCTTTTCGAGTGAAATGAAAAGTGTTCCTGAATGAAATGCATTCTCCGGACACAATGAAATAATCCTCTCAACCCAGAAATGTACGAAAATGATAGAAAATGGAGATGAGGCAACTCGACTTCACAATCTCGATCTACAACAAGAGCAGGTATTCAAACAGGCTCTGATACCATGTTCGACAACACAGGTATTTCAACAGAGGAAGAAAACCTTTAGTAACCACTCACATAACCAGATCAAACATCAACACACCGATGTTTCACGTGGTAAAACCCCTACGGGGAAACATCCACGGTCCCATCCAATGTGGCCACTTGGAGTAGTTTATTAATGCAAAAGCAAAAGATTACAGAGAGATTTTACAAGAGATTTTCTCACAATCGATCATCAGCAAATGACCNTTTACAAGAGATTTTCTCACAATCGATCATCAGCAAATGACCCTCCATGCTCTTTAAATAGAGATCATGGACCAATCGGGTGTTAGGCCACGGATCCATGGTCGTTAAGATCAAGGAGAGTATGAACCGTCAGATCACTCTATGTCAGGAACATATCGTGACCATCGGATTTCCTAACTACAAATGCATACTAATACATACTAAAGAAACACACTTTTACCTAACAAAACATTATACCAAGTAGATCTTAACTAACTCCTAAGTGTCTAAATATCCTAACAAGAAGAGCACTCCCCTTTTAGCTGAAGACCACCTTGCGGACCTTCACACTGGATGTTGTAACCGCAAAGTGCAGAGCACATCGCCTTTCTCTTCAGCCATGCCTCGACGACTGAGCCATTAGTGGCACTCTTGGACTCAGGAACTTAACCTTCTTGAGTTCTCTGTGAATTCCACCGATATTGGCTCGAACATGCTGTGGACCCTCAGGGGTATCCCTGGCCTTATCTCAGTACAGATACTTAGTAAAGGCCTTTGAAATTTCCCTAGAAGGACCTTGTCAGACAAAACACATCCCGCGTGGAAATCCACTCATGCTCAAGACTTGCTCTTCTCTTTGGGTTTGGACCCCTCTGGCGCGTGTGCTACTGGAGGCGTCGCACCTCCTCCCCTGGCACCATGTCATGAACCTTCATGACGTCCTCTAACCATGATAACTCATGGATAGGTTAAAGTTTTAATTAGCACTAAGTTATTAATTCAAGTGTATAATTCAGTGGAAGGCGTGGCTACCCACAATCGCAAGGTTGAACTCGCTCTGATACCATATGTAACGTCCTCGCCATTATGACAACAAGCGACCTACAACAGGCAATTTTTTGTTGTTGTTTGCATTGTACTTACATCACCGTTAAGACAACATCATTGACATGTCATCCCATTCATTAAAGAAACATTATTAACGCTACATCAACATTTGCATCAAAAAGTCGACACGGTATTGCCATAAATAACGATATACATATCAACGCATCAACATGATAAATAGTGGCCCATAAACAATGCATTCATACAATTAATGATGACGCTTAAAAGTATGGGTCATAAATAAATAATGACACATAGTATCATGTCTCCCTACTAATCATTGAATTAAATGACAACGCCATCAATGTGTCAACAAAGGATGGTGACATATAACATACAAGCATAGCAGAATAGCGCATCAAGGAAGCTTGAATAAATCTTCAACAACAATCAACGATAATAAAAAATGTCAGTTCATCAATCCTAAACTGCAATTAAACGTTGCACACGAGAAACCATTTGCAACACATCACAAACCACACTAGATCCAAGGCGCAATTCAGTTATCAATTATCAGTTGTGTTGCGCGCGACATTGTTCAATTAGTCCATCATTTACACATCACAATCATGATGCAAGAGCTATCGACTATTCTTCACGAGGCACAAGATAAAGTAGTAATTCAACCCTACTTCAGCATTATTAAAGGCGTGATAGTGACCAAATTCTACTTTAATCATGCATCAACAATAATCTATGGCGCAATAGAGACCTAGTTATTAACCCATAAAACATTATCAAATTTAAAGGCACAATAATAATTGTTAACCTTATGCATTACAGGGTAATTTATTTCGCACAAGAATAATTATCACCCAAGGTTAAGGACGTTGACCAGACTATATGACATATGCCAATCGCAGTAATTTTAATCATTAGGGAAAATGTAATGGATACCCTCTACCCAAGAAATCTTTACATGGAAAGGGAAAGGACTTCTTAACATCAATCATTAATACCCTTAAATGACCATACCAGAATCAACCTAGCTCTAAAGGCATAACTGGGAAGAAGGTGCCAACTACTTCTATCATGATTATATCATAAATATAAATAATTAATCAATAAGGGATATCACTGAGGTCAGTCCCCCAATACTAATCACTAAAAGGTAACATCCGTAATGGCATCCTTACTTCTATTGCAATCTATGCCAAAATAACATAATCATTATATACTAAGGAAAGCCTTAACTTACATCTTTCTTCCCCTTTATGTATTTTGAATAATTAGTACGAAATTTAAAAACAAAATCCAACAAGTCCTACTCTATAATGAATCTCACTCCTCTAAGCAATCAAATTTAAAAAAAACTATGTCCAAGTTAATCCTTCAAGAGGTCATTCTATTCCATTACACAGCTATATCATACTATAAAATATAAAGGTGTATATAAGGATGTAAGCTGAAAATAAGTAGTGGAGACATTACCTTGAAAAAAAATATCAATAATAAATGTCAAACCCTAAAATACTCCAATTAATGACATCATCAACTAAGTTTAACAAGATTGGCACCCTTGCGAGTTCTACACAATGGATAGGTTAAAAACATTATTAATAGTTCCGACATGATATTCCGACCGAAGTTGAGGGTCGCGCAAGGTCTCTTATGTGTCTCTATCCCAAGGTTCTTTCTAGCAAATCCCATTACTAAAAAGGTCTGTTCCTCAACCAGGATCCGTTAAGAAGGCAATAAAGGAAGGACATAACGATGGCCAGGTTCCATGTGCTTCTGACATCTCACCTCGCCATGATATAACCAGTCAACCCTACCGCCAAGTGCATATTACAACTGCGACGAGGACTGAGGTTATCCTTGAGAAAAAAGTCTCCCAAGGAGAAGAGGGAGAAGGCGCGCTTGTAGCTGGCGGCCGCAATGCGAGATTCATAAAATCGTTCAGCCTAATCCGAAGGGTACATGAAGTATCTATGAATCCTGAATTCCGTTCAATATATTCAAGGGCGCACTGACCGTTACCTCGGATTCTTCATTTAAGTTTAGTCTAGCTCGCTCAAAATCAAGGTACCGGAAGAAGCAGCAACCAAACGTAATGTACACCGCTGTCACCCATTGAGTGATAGCGTAAATAACTTCTGTGTGCACCCGTGAACGTGAATGTTTAGGAAGCAACCCTCGGATTCGCGAGTCTCCCAGGATGCCGAGGGTGGAGTTATCTGGAAACTCTACTGTACTAACAAGGATATTGTTTTAAAGGAATTGGGAACGTCCTTAGATTTACCTGTGCAGCAAAATCGCATACCTTTGAAGAAAAACACAATGCGTATGCCTTAAGCCAGTTCCGCGTTGAAGAGTGGGGGAAATCGGATGCGAACGAAAGTGTTTAAGAGGAGGAACCGAAACCAATCTTCCAGAATAGGTTCGCCAAGTAAGAGTGGGTAGAAACAGCTGCGCCAAACGGTCAAGGGCAAGGCACGCAGAGTGGGCTTACCAATTGAGGGAAGGAAGGGGGAAATCTTCCAACCCCAATGGTTCAACCCACGCAGTACCAAAACACAGTAATACCAGTGATAGAATGCTTTCCAATTCCTGGAGAGATCTGTTCGAATTTTATCTAGTAATGTGGGGCATGCTGGTCGTTAAGACGAAGGGTAACAAGCCATCGCTTAAAAAAGTAATGCCTACTAAGCCTAGAGATACAAGCAGTCCACAAGGTGCTACCAGGTGTGGATCACTATTAAAAAAATGCCTTCCTCAGTGAGTTAATAACGAAAAACTGAGAGTTTTAGAGGTGATTCCTGGCACCATCGTGTTACCATGACTCACGACAAACCTGTGTAAGACTCTCCTATAGTTCAGAAAGGATGTTTATTAGTTCAGAAAGGATGTTTATTCAGGGTTGGAAATACAATGCAGAAATGCGCAGAAGAAGTTAACGAAAGGGGGATTGAGTTCTCCAAGGAAATATTGCGTCCGGGAATCCACTCCCTTAGTCCACCGAGTAACCTATGGGATTAATTAATAACGTAAGGGCTGAATTACAAAAGTGAAGAAACAAAACCTTATTCCACAAGATTAGCTCGTAAATTCACGACACCTCAATCAATTAGTAAGAGAAACTTTGTTCAACCAAAAACCTCAATAAGAAAAATTAGAGATCGACAGACGTACATACACGGTTTGCTTTTTAATTCTACCCAATCTGATGTCAGATTTACATTACTTGCAATATAATTTTGAGAACTAAATATAATCTAAAACTTAATGAAATTAATATCAGATTAGGAATATCGTTCTTCTGCACTTGCGCTCCTTTCTGCTCCCACGTTGCTAACCATGAAGACCTCACGGGTACCTCCCAACCAACGGTAGGGATACTCTTCTTCCCCCTGATCCCCCCGAGACGCAAAGGGGCCACGCACACAACAACCAGAGAAACATCTATCACCCATCTTGTCTTGCAAGGTCGATCTACCACTCTCTAATCGAGCTCGGAATCCTAAAATATCGACAGCGTAACCCTACGCCTACCAGTCGTGATCCCTTCTCTTCCTTCACCATTTATTTTATAGAGTTCTCTTAGTGATTAGTTTTCCAAAACCACACTAAATTCTTTTTATTAAATTTATTATTAGGAAAATTCTCCCCTGCACACTTGTCACCCAATCCCTTAGATCAACGAGAAGCTCATTAATTAATTAATTTCCTATTTCCAATTTCCTTCACCCACCTAAAATCGTTCCTAAAAATGCTCCTCGATGTTTCTTTATTCCCTCACATTTCTTTAATGACTCATGCATGTCTTAAAGCTTAATTGAGTTCGAAAAAAGAAAGTTCTCTAGACTAGATTCCTTCCTATGTTCCACATTCCTTTTGTAATTAAGTTTCCCCTTTTGTCTAAGTTCTAAATTAGCAAGTTAGCACAAAAACAACAATTAATCTTTTAAATAATTTAATCCTCCATTAAATTTTTAAATTTACTTCTTACCCCCCAATTTTTTTCATCCCCCTTTATTAAATGCTTAATTAAATATGTGCTCTCATGTCCTACTTAGACCTAGGCTTTATATTTCACTAGGTTTAGCAAAAAAGTTTTTAAGGGAAATTATAATTATTAATATTTACTTAAGAAACATTCATTTTAAGGCTAACCAAGTCCTAAGGAGAGATATTTTTCTAGGTACTTAGGTTCATTTAATCACCAGTGTTAAAAGAAAAAACCACGACGTGCCCTTCAAGACGCACTACATTCTCCAAGGTGACCACTCGCCTGCATTCATGTTTCATTTACACGACATGCCCTTCAAGACACACTATGTACTCCAAGGGTGTCACTCTTTTTAATTGATTTTGGTAGACGTCAAACCCTTGGAGTCAATACTTCGTTAGGTGACCTTGTGGGAGACTAAGGGCCTCTAAGGAATAAGGACCCTGCCTTATTGTGCGCCCCTTGGAATCATCATGAGCGACTATCACAATCTGCTCTCACGACATCGTGGATCTCTCAAACTAGGTAATCGTTAACCTACAGTTTGAGCCATGATGAGAGTGCTAGTAGGTTGTGGCAGGGCTACTGCCACACCTCTCCCTCAATATCTCTGGTTGTCATGGGTGACCCCTTTACTCCAAATGTGAGTTTGATTAGCAAGATATCGATAACCTGCATCCATCAACAAACATGTCAACGATCCATAAACCACATCACAATATCAATCATATGTCACATATGCAATAACAAAAATACGCAAACCATAAAAAGTACATTCCCTGACTCGATCTAAAGTCCAAGGAGGTCCATCAATGCCATCGACATCCTCAATCTGTCAAGAGTCCTTCACACTCAAGAGAAACCAATCAATAGCACATGTCTATACATAATTAACATAACATAATATCATAATCACAATCTCATCATTAGAATCCATAAGTGAAGCAGTAACTTATATAATGAACCAGATCACTTTCACGCAAGTGTCCTCAAAGAATAAGTCACATCAGAAGTGTGTGCAAGAGCGGGATGTTACAATTGGGATCGAGTTTGGATGAGAAAGATATTCCACTAGTGAAAAATTGCCACAAGCTCTTATTAGGAGAAAGATACCACTGACAAATATTTGATGAAAAGGTTTAGTTTCTTTATCCCTGACAATTGTAAAATCCCATATTCCAGTAACTTGTAGCCTAGGTTAACAATATTACATCGTGAATTGGATCTCTTTTATGACATGCCAGTGGTATGTGGTTGTTCAAAATGTCAAGGGTTGAAGAATATCCCTCGACATGTCAATTGTCTCATGATATTAATGATTCACTACCCAAAGTTGATGGTCGAATACCTCCCATCACGGTCAATAATCCAATAGTTGATATAGAAAATTCATGTAGGAACACTTTTATGTGCTCATTTTTTGAAAAATTGGAAGCCATATCAACTACGTTTCCTCCTAAATTGGCCAACCCATCTCCTTCTGTTGAGTCAATATATATTTCTTATAATGAGCCAAAGTACTACCCAAAACATCACTACTAGGAAATAAAAAATGTTATATGAGCTAAGAGCAAACATGTCCAAGTACACACCAAAGTTTGTTCAATTGTTGGAAGGTAGCGATGACTTTCCTCTTCCTATCCATCTACAAAGTAAATACCAAACCAATTACAACTAAGATTTGTATGGCGCTTGACCGTTGTCCATGCATGTGCCCGACGTTGGAACCAACTTCTCTTTTTGTGGAACAGTTATATGATTGCTAAGTCTAAAATAAATGTTACAAATATTGGGTTGTTTATCCTTTCACATGTATTTGTTCCTTCCAAACAATCAATGGCACTTATACCATTTTGTGGTCCTCTTTATAGTCGGTATAATTACTTGAATATTTTAAAATACAAACATAGCATTTCCTTGTATAGTATGTGCATGAA
>SNQJ01S0027111.1:2594-23717 GCA_010110895.2 Picea sitchensis | reverse complement strand
TCCATATACATACATACATGCATACATATTTATGGGTCATTAAGATGATAAGTTATTATCCTCACACCCAAATTTAAATCTCACTTGTAACATGATAACACCAATATCACTTTAAATTAAGTGATTCGGGGTGGGACAAGATGTTACAAAAAACACTATGTGGCAGGGAAGGTGGAAAGTAAAAATATGGCTACTAGAAGGGTGGCCACTAAAAAATATAAAGAGCACCATGTTACCTCCTAACCACACTCAAACTACAAGGTTGACACCTCAACAAATGGATGAAAGAAGATCAAAGGGACTATCTTTTAATTGTGACAACACGTATATTAAGGGGCGTACATGTGGTGAGAAGAAATTATTCTACATAGATTGTGAAGAGGAATAATATAAAGAACCAGAGCCATCACAAGATATAGAATTGGAATATATTAGTGCAACACTATATTGTCATCCATTGGTTGGAATCAACACTCAAACTCTCAATATATAAGGATATATCGAAAAGAAAAAAGTAACAATGTTGATTGATTTTGGTAGTAACCATAACTTTATTTATTTCAAATTAGATAGACTTCTCAATTTCTTTACATATCCAACACCAGAGTTTCAAGTAATGATTACATATGGATGCACCCTGAATTGTTTATGGAAGTTCCATAGTATTAATATCACCATGGGGAAGTATTTATTAGATATTCCAATGATTGTAATCCAAATGGGTGGTGTTGATGTTGTATTAGGGGTCCAATGGTTACAATCATGGGGAATAATGAATCTTAATTTTCAAGAACTTGTCATGATTTCCTTAGAAGGTAAGGAAATTGAACCTATATTTATACAATGGAAACCCTCTAAAGTGATAATCTCTAATAGCAAAACAAAATTCCTAAAAAAGGGACACCATGGTGTAATTGCACAATTGTGCTTACTAGATGTTCAAACGTCTAGACCCTCTGCTCTCATGGATCTCCAAAAAGTTATCAACAATCATTCCATGGTATTTGGAGATACCATGGTATTTGGAGATATTCCTAAATGTCTTCCACCTACTATAAATCATGGCCATGCTATTCAATTGAAATCGGGAAGTGTACCACCTAACATCAAACCTTACATGTACCCATATGCACAAAAGAGTGATATTGAGTGTATGGTTCAAGAAATTTTAGAGGGTGGCATCATTAAACCTATATAGAGTTCTTTATCTTAACCAATAGTTATGGTTTAAGAAAATAAAGGTTCATGGTGTATGTGTCCATACTATAGAGATATAAAGAAAATGACCATTAAATATAAGTTTTGTATTCTAGTAATTGATGAAATGAAAGGAGAAATTTTCTTTACTAAGTTGAATATTCATTCTAGATATCATTAAATCATAATGAGGTAAGAAGACATTGTGACCCTCAAAACAACCTTTAGAACACATGAAGGTCATTATGAGTTTTTGGTGATGTCTTTTGGCCACATTAATACACCTTCCATGTTTTAAAACTTGATGAATTATATTTTCAAACCCTTTCTTAGAAAAATTGTGTTAACATTTTTTGATGATACTAATATAAATTAAATCTAGGAAGAGCATGTACAACATGCTGACATGGTCTTAAAATTATTGAAACAGAAACAACTATATGCAAATCATTTCAAGTGTTCCTTTGGCTTTCATGAAGTGGAATATTTTGTTCATATTGTATCTCATGAGGGTGCTAAAGTGAACCCTAACAAAATTAAAGCTATGATGGAATTTCCAATCTCCAAAACATTAAAAAATCTTAGAGGATTCTTAGGAATTATGATATATTACCACAAGTTTGTCAAAAAATATCATCTAATAGCATAACCTCTAATAGTGTCAGTAAAATAGAGGAATTTTCTTGGACTTAAGAAGTAACCACAACTTTTGAAAAGCTTAAGTAGGCTATGTGTACAACTCCATTCCTATCCACACCTAACTTCACACAAAACTTTATTATGGAGTATGATGCCTCAAGGCATGGAATTGGTGTAGTTCTGATGCAATAAGGAACCCCACTTTCCTTTGAGATCCACCAACTTCAAGGGAAGAACTTACTCAAACACATTTATGAAAATGAAATGTTGGCCATAATGAATTTAGTTAAGAAATGATACATATACCTAATAGGAAGACACTTAAAGGTAAAAAAAAATCATGATAGCTTAAATTACTTCTTGGAACAATGATTATCTTCATAAGAGAAAAAAATGTGTTATGAAGACGCTAGTTTATGAATTTGAAATTAGCTACAAAAAAGGAAAACAAAATGTGGTCGCATATGCACTTTCAAGGAAATAAGGAGACACAAAAGGATTAATGTGTTATATTTCCATTCCATAATTTGATTGGGTGGAAGAAGCAAGGATAGAATGGAAGAAATATAAAAAGATATGCAATATCATTTAACAACTACAAGAGGACCCAGGTGCATTAGATAAATTTGTTTGGAAGAATGATTCACTATGGTATTAGTATTTTTTATATTTATGTAAGAATTCCTAACGCAAACAAAAGATCATGATATTCATACGAGAGATGGGGGGGTTTGCAGAAACCCTAGTTGCATGCCACGTTGCAATAAAGACGCATATGAACTGCGGCTTGTCAATCTCATGCAGGAAGGTTAGTTCCCCATTCGGTATCCTCTTCAAGTGACCAACCTTTGTTATTTTTTTTCAAGTGAGATGGATTTTGAAGAGGATTTATTATATTTTCCAAGGGATTATATTGACTATCAACAAATATGGTCATTGCTAGGTGGCTCATTATCTATGTTAGTTTCTTATCGATTTTTTTCTACTTCCGTGATGCAAGGTTCTTCATTATATGTCCCTAACCCAAACCATCAGGTATGTGATCCTGTCTTTGGGGTATCTCCTCCTTTGTTTCCTAAGGTGGATACAGTCTCTTTCCATGGATTGGAATACGAGGAGGGCCCATATTGTAGTTTTTTTTCTACAACCCATGGTATTTTCTCAGATTTGGTCACATTGATGGTCAGGGATTGTGAGTGGAATTTGGAAAGGGTTTTTTTCCGGCGTATCCTTTTGAGGGTTTGAGGGAAAATACCCCTTTTTTCTCAAACGTTTCTGAGGTCTTGAGGTTTCTAGAGGGAGGTGGTTTTGTTTCTTGTGCTCAAATAATCTATGGTCTTTCTCTAGAGGGTCTCTCATAGAAGGATCTAGTATGTGGTATTGAAGGTTTTGATAGGGGAAATTTCTCCTCCATTGACCTGTCAAATTTTATTGTTTCCCCACATGTTTCATCAACTCCATATTTGAGAGATGAGACTTTGAGGCATGGCTCTTCCCATCATCTAGAATCTCAAGAAGGGGGTTTCTAGAATATTTCCTCATGAGACTTGGGGGAAGGAAATAAAGAGGTCTCAAAACACCATAAATCACAATATTCTCAATCCAATATAAAAGTAGTCCCAAATCCCCAAAAAATTTCCCTTTGGGATGACATTATTCTCCCATAGGTTTTGAAAATGGTGGAGACGACAATAGTGGGCCGGGTGAACAACCACTATTTAGGTATCAATACCTTAAAGGAATGGGTAGAAAAGTATTGGTTGGAGAAGGTACAACTTTTTCCTTTAGCTCAATCTCTGTCAAAAGGTTGGATTATGTTTTGGTTCTACTATTCGATGCATATCATAAGGGTTTTGAAGAGTCGTTCATGTATAGACTTGGTGTCGATGCTACTGAATAGGTGGATGCCATTATTTGACACAAGTTGAGAGAAAATTGATGAATTTTCGATCCGGGTAAAATTACCAGGATTTCCTCTGGAATTATGGACGCCAAAGGGATTTGAGTTCTTGGAAATTACCCTGGGTTATTTCATGGATGTTGATATGTCTTTCATTTCCTCTGGAAAAATTTTAGTGGCACACATCTTAGTCGCTTTGAACATCTGTAAGGGTTTGGTAGAGGAGACAAAATTATTTTGGAGTGGAAAATCCTTTATGAAAAAACTGGACTATGAAGGAATCCCTTTCAAATGTCACTACTACAAACATGGTCATCTTTCTAGAAATTCTTCCCTTCCCATGAGAAAAAGGAGAATGTTCCTTCTGGGTATGGGAAGAGAAAGCATGGGGCATCTCCTGTTGGTGAGGCTTCCTTGACTCCTATATTGAAACAAGGAAGAGAAATCTCAACTGGGGTGGGGTTTGGCATATTTCACCTAAGAAATATGGGATTTTTCAAGATAGGGATCCATCAACTCCTTCAATTCATGTGCCTAGTTTGGGTCGGGGCCATCTAGATCAACTTTCAACAGCTATAAAATTTCTCCAACAAGGAACAAATGTGCACCTAGGTATGTCGCCTCATTTCCTCCTCTCTTTAAATTTTATGTTTCATTCATTATCTATATTAAGTAAAACCCATACATGATCTTTGAAGAGTATCCCTTTTTCTTTGATTTCCCCCCATACTCCTTTTTTTCTCGATGACCCTCCCTTGGAAAATATTCTTTTGGCTCCTTTCCCAATCCTGGAACCCACTCCCCATGCCAAATTTTCCATGGAATCCTCAAAATATTCAGAGGAATATTTGATGGTTTATCAATTAAGGAACAAACCCATTCTAGGGCCTAGGGAATCATTCCAAAATATGGCTAGACTAGGCATGAACCCACCACCGGTCTCTTGTGGAAAGGGAAGGGGAAGAACATCCAATCTCTCAAAAACATAATCCTAAGATTCCATGGACATGGTAGTTGAATGCCAACTTTTTATCACATGGGGCCCTTAGAGAAGTGTAGACCCTGTCTAGGGTTTCATAATGAAGGTGCTTTCACTAAATGGTAGGGGTGTGGAGATCCTATCTAAGAAACTTGCTCTCCACAGGCTGGTGGACTCAACCCAACTAGAAATTTTTTTTTTTCAAGAGACTTTGAGGGATACATCTATGATAGTGCCTCTCCTATAAATTTTGTTTAAAGATTGGGATTTTATAGGTCTTGATACAAGGGGTCAATCAGGGGGAATGGATACTGGATGGAGGTATATATATATTCAATTAATCAAATCCATTGGTTTTGATTCTGGTGTGACCATCTTATCGACAATTTTTTGCAGGTGTCTTTCGATTCTCAATGTCTCTGGTAGAACCCATAATCGGGTCCCATATTGGGATAATTTCCTTAGTAAACATTTTCTGGAAAGAGAGGACCTAATCATGGGTGGTGACCTCAATTTTTCTCTGGAAATTTCTGAATCACGGGGACACATAACTCTTCTTGATTCTCTCTTGGAATAATTTTTTCATAAGTTGGGGGAATCGGGTCTAATCGATATTTCCCCCATCAAATTGATCCCTACATGGAGAAATATGAGAGTTGGAGATGAATTTATTTCCAAAAGGATAGACCACTTTCTTCTTGTTGAATATCTAGTGGAATCTCCAATATTTTCCAAACAATGGGTGGGAGTTGGAAGTGAGTCAGATCGTTTCCCAATTTTGTTGGAGGTTGCTGGTAGATTAAAAAAATCAGTTAGTTATTTTAAATTCAATTCGTCATGGATAAAGGAGGAAAGATTTCGTAAACTAGTCAAGGCGATTTGGACACCTATTGGTCCAGAAGATGGGGCATCAACGCTATTTTTACAAAATATTAAAATTTTTCAAAAGGAAACTCTTGATTGGGCTCACAAGAAGAAAAAATAGGATTCACATGAGCTCATAAATGTTGAAGCTACTCTACAAACTATCTATGACTCATAGGGTGGGGGTTTCACTTCACCAGAGGTAAAAGAGACCCTAATTTCTCTACAAAAGAAGAGAAGAATTTTTTTGGAAGCAAAGGAGGCAGAATGGCATCTAAAGAGTAGAGAATTTTGGCTCAAGAATGGGGACGAGAACAAAAAGTTCTTCCAAGCATATGAAAAGGGGAGAAATATTTTGAACACCATCTGGCAGCTAAAACACCATAGTGGTAGATCTTACTCTTCTTTCAACGAGCTTGAATAGTTGGGCACTCGACATTTCAAGACCTTATTCAAAGTAGAAGAGAGAGTCTCTATCGATGCCATAGTTGAAAAACTGTCCCTATATTTTCCCAGATTTTTAGATGAGGATGACAACAGGGCATTTATGGAAGAAGTAACAGAAGAAAAACTCAAAGAGGTGATCCATAGTTTCCAAAAAGATAAAATTCTTGGTTTGGATGGGTGGGATATGGATTTTTTTATGGGACTTTATGACATTATCGGGAAATACATTCTCAGGGTTGTTGAAGAATCTAGGATAAATGGTTATATGAATTCTCCACCAAATGCCACTTTAATTGTTATCATCCCTAAGAAGGACTATCATCAGTATTTTGAAGACTTCAAGACTATTTATTTATGTAAAAACATCTACAAGGTAGTTTCAGAGATCATTAGCAGAAGATTAATGTCTTTCCTATCCAAATCAATTTCACAAGAACAATTTGGTTTTTTGGAAAGAAGATATATTTATGAAGCCATTGGAGTGTCCCAATAGGATCTACTTAGTATTAATTCAAGGAATACAAAAGGGAAAATATTAAATATTGATCTATCCAAATCTTATGACAGATTCATGTGGTTCTACATAAGGATGCTCCTAACACACCTAGGCTTTGAGATTCCTTTCATAAATTAGATTATGAGTTGTATCTCATCAGTTTATTTTGTAGTAATGATAAATGGAGCAATTTCCCATTTTGTGCATGCAGAAAGAGAACTCAAACAAGGTTGCTTGATGTCTCTCGTCCTTTTCTTACTAGTGATGGAGGGTCTGAGTCGGGCCATTGGTGAGAAAAAATCCAGGGGTGATTTTCAAGGTATATATATTTCCCCTACACTGCAAATTACACATATTCTATTTGTTGATGATGTATTGATATTATGTTGTGGTCTAAGGAGGGATGCAATGAAATAAAATTAAATTTTGGATTTGTTTGTCTGAGCAACTAGAATGCAAATAAATTCTCAAAAATCCACTATGTCATCTCATCTAATGGATACAGAGGAGATCATGTATTATACAAATCTCTTTCCATTTACCTTTTTTCCCTTTGATGAGGGATTAAAGTGTTTGGGATTCCATTTAAAACCAAATAGCTTCAAGAAGGAAGATTGGGTCTGGCTAGTGGAAAAATTGGAAAATAGATTAAAATCTTGGAGCCTCTGTTGGCTCTCTTGGGTGGGGAGACTAGTACTTATCAAATCAGTTCTAGAAAAAATCTCGTTGTATTGGACTTCATTACCCTGGGTACTGAAAGGTACATTGGAGAATATAATATGTATTTGCTTCATATTTCTATGGCTTGGCATAAAGTACCACTTTGTAATTCCTTGGCTCAAATGGGATGTTCTAGCGACCGCCAAATTATTGGGGGGTTGAGGCTTAAAAAACATTCATCTCTTTTCAAAGGATATTTCTGCAAAAGTAGGTTGGAGACTAATTTCTATATAAATCCTTTGTAAAAAAGTAGTTATTCAAAAACACATCAACCCAAACTCATTGGATGATTAGATAAGAAGGCCCCTAAAGGAGACAATCAACTGCTCTATTATTTGGAAGGCTCTAGTGGAATATTTATTGATTATAGAGGAGGGATTATCCTTGTCAGTGGGAAAGGAAAATTAATTCAGAATAGGTGTTGACCCTTCGATAATAAGTAACATAAGTCACTTACTCCCTCATGTAGTAATCTTAAATCTACAAGAAGGGGTTTTTTTCCATCTGGCACAAGTTGTGAACAGGGAGAGAACCACATTTTGGGTAGAAGTTTGGAAGAGCACATTATAGGTGGGTCTCCGAGAATAATTTTTTGTTTATTGGGATACGTATCTTTGGGCTCTTCAAATGGAACACATCCATATTATAGACAGGGAAAATGAGCTAGTTTAGAAACATAATTTGCATGGGGTGTACACTCCAAAAGTTGGTTACACTCAAATCAATATTGATCTCCTACAACAAGATCCCACTTGGTGGTGGAAAGGGATATGGAAATTAAAATTCCCACTAAAATCCCACCTTTTCTTATGGTGTTTGATAAAAAAAAGTGCCAACTTGGGAAAAAATGAGGAATAAATGTTTGGAAGGCCCAATATGGTGTTCTTTTTGCAAGGATGATGAGGAATCAGTCACCCACCTGTTCCTAAATTTCCCTTTTGCAAAAATGATTTGGGTAGAATGCAGAAAAACACTTAATAATGGTTTTTTATGGCAAGGACAATGCATTGATGAAGATTGGAGAACATGGGTATCAAATCCACAAACATATAACATAAAATCCCTCCCGCTTCTCATAAACTGGGGAATTTGGTTGGCCCAAAATGCGACAATTTTTCATGATAAATCATCAATTTCTAAACTCATAGTAGCTCAAAGTCTAATTATTTTATCTCACTTTCCTTAAGGAAAGGATGTTCCCCTAGTTCAATATGTGGTGGAAGAAATAGCAGATCATTCACAACCATGGCATTATTTTGGTGGGGCCTCTAAAAATGACATCCAAAACTATGGTGGTGGATATTTCCTCTTTATTACTTATTCCCACTTCTTCAAACTAAAAATGGGTCTTGGTTCATGTTCAAACAACTACATTGAACTAATGGCCCTAAAATTGTTACTTACTTTTGTGAGGGAAAAAGGGATTACTTCTGTTCAAATCTTTAGAGACTCTATGGTGGTCATAAATTGGATCAGGAAATAACAATTGTGTCACAACTTTAGACTCACTCATTTTCTTGAAGAAGTATTTATCTTCTTGACATCTTATATAAATTTCTTTATTTGACATGTTTACAGGGAGCAAAACAAAGAATCTGACAAGCTCTCTAAAGAGGGTCTTCAGTTGGTTTTGGGATAGTGGAAGGTAATAGAAGAAAGAGAAGGAGAATTATTTTAATATTATCATAGACCTTTTATTGACAGGATGGACCCGGTGGATTCATAGTACTTATTTTATTTTTTGATGTTTGTTTTCATGATGTGAAGCAATATTTTGATCAAACGTTTTGTAAATATTGAATATTGTGTCAGCCAAATTTTAAAATCGTAACACTTTTTTGTAAATTTATTTTTGAGGTACAGATTCATAGCTCTGGCAGTTGACGGCTAGAACATGCTTATTTATTTCCAGATTCATAAATATTTTGGTAGATGGGTTCTCTCTTAATGGGGGCCAAAACTTGTGTTTGTGTTGGTGGCATCCTCTTTAGTCATTTCTTGTATATGTATTTATGTAGCGAATATCATAAGAGGTATATTTATGTAAATGTAWTTAATGATGGAGTCTGAACTTCCCAATACGATAGTTTTTGGTTGACTAAATGCATGTTATTCATTCATTATACAAAATGTAAATTTTATTTCTCYTGGAAATAAAATTTACAATTTTTTCTTGAGGAAAAAATAATCAAACCAAAAYATCCTATTAGAATTGCACACTTCTCCTATAGGAGGAAATATATGATTCTTGAAAACTTACCAYAGGATCAAGAAGGATTTTTATGGAAAGGTCTTAAAAATGATGTTCAAAATCTTGTGGTTGAATGTTTAGTTTTCCAGTAGAATAAGGGAGAGACAATCAAGACCCCGTGTCTCCTACAACCATCATCCATACCAAGTCAACATTGGGAAGAGGTCTCAATGGATTTTATTATAAGTCTACCCAAGTATGAAGGAAATAATTTCATCATGGTAGTGGTGGATTGACTAAAAAAATATGCCTATTTTTTCTCTCTTTTTCATCCTTTTAAATAAATTACATTAGATACAACATTAATGGAAATAACTCAAAAGCTACATGGAATCCCCAAGATTATTGTAAGTGATAGAGATCCAATTTTCAATGGTAATTTTTGGACCAAATGATTTTATTATTTGGGTAATCAATTGGCTCACAACTCCTCTTACCATCCTCAATCCAATGGGTAAACTAATATTGTGAATAAATTTCTAAAAGGGTATCTTTGTTCCTTTGCACATGGTAAAAAGACACAATGGGTTAAGTGATTTCCCTTTGCATAATGGTGGTACAACACATCCTTCCATACTTCATAAAAAATTTCCTTGTTTATGGAACTTTATGGATATCATCCTCTATCCATCACATCACCCTTGAGAGGGAAAGTGAAGGTTCAAGCATTGGAGGACCACATCGAACACCAACAAGAGGTTCTCAAACTATCGAAGGACAACTTGGTTGCAATACAACATAGGATAAAATAATAATCATATCATCATTATAGTGAAATGGAATCTGAAGTGGTGGATTGGGTATTTATGAGGCTACAACAATACAAACAGATGTTCCTAAAAAAAGGACAATAAATTATCGCCCAAGTACTATGGTCCCTATAAGGTGTTGCATAAGATTGGAAATATGGATTGTGAATTGGACTTACCTCCATTTTCACGTGTACATTCAGTTTTCATATTCCCTTCTTGAAGAAGATAATCTATAACAAGATCCAAATATTTGAACAAATATTAATGGAGAAGGGAAAATCATACTAGAACTAGAAACAATCCTTGAAAGAAGGATCAAGAAAATACAAAATCAAGCAATCATTGAGTATATCATCAAGTGGAAGTGTCAGGAAATGAAGGACACTTCCCTACTAATCCTATCATAAGAGAAGAAGACTTTAATCGAGAAATCAAATGACACCAGCAATCACAAAGTACACTGACATTTTCCCCTAGAAACCATTAACCAAGAAAACCAACATTCCTTTGATAATTCTTCTCACTTGTTGTCTTATTCATTCAAAATAAAAGGTTACATGTCTAACCTCGGTCCACACCTAAGAAAAAATCGACATCATACCCTTTTGCAAAATCAAGAACAAAGTTGTATCCAATTTGGATTACATATGCATTACCAACAACCTACACTTACACATGCATTAACTTGAAAAAGTGCATTCTATGATTACATAACAACAACAATATTTGTGTCCTTACAACATGCCTCTTTATAGGATTTACAATAGGAAAAACCCTAAATATTGGTGCCCAAAAATGGTTACATATCCATGCATATCATTGGCTACAAATCCCAAAAATCTTTGGATTCTATTACAATCGACTACCAGCCAGCCTTCATTCGGTNTGCCTCTTTATAGGATTTACAATAGGAAAAACCCTAAATATTGGTGCCCAAAAATGGTTACATATCCATGCATATCATTGGCTACAAATCCCAAAAATCTTTGGATTCTATTACAATCGACTACCAGCCAGCCTTCATTCGGTCTATAGTCGGTTGTCTCGTGCCTACACTTTGACCTATTTTCGGTTGAATTTTCATCAATATATTCGACTTCAAATTTACCTGGACGAATCCCTCTACCTTCGACTTGTTGTCGATCTACCTAAACTTTGATCTATTGTCGATCCTCCTCGACTTAGACATGTTGTCAATCCACCTTGACTTCAACCTTCAGTTGATTCACCTCGACTATAATTTCACTGCAAAGAATATAACAACCCAACATTCTCCCACTTGTTGTCTTCTTTTCTGAAAAAGGATATTCCTAAAATTTCATTCACAGATTGAGGGAAACAATACCCATTGTCTCTCTACACCAAGATAACTTCACAACACTCACAGACTTGGTCAACGAGTTTGCTACATTTTCCAATGTGTCTACTTTCTCCATTAGCACCTTGTTACTTTCCACCATGTCTCTTATGAAATGGTATTGTACATCAATGTGTTTAGTCTTTGAATGATAGGTAGGGTTCTTTACTAGGCAAAATTTTCTTTGATTGTTGCAACTTACCTTCATAGCTCTCTGCTCAAACCCGATTCCTGAACACAAGAATCCATACTGCTTCTTTGCTTCCATGAGTCATCACCATGTATTCAACTTCTGTTGTTGACAAGGCTACGATTTCATGTCGCTTACTCATCCAGCTTATTGCTCCACCAGACATATTGAATACATGGAGTCACTTCTCTTTCTATTTTTATTCTATTTGGGTGTTTGGAGAATAACAATTTACCTCATGAATAAGACTCATTTTCTATTTTTATATAGTTAATATCTAGGTTTTCTCATGGTTCTATATTTTCTTTAGATCAACTACACCTTTTTTGTCTTGGATTGATCTTTAGTAGGTTGTTCCTTATCATTGGTATCAAATAAGTAATATTTCATCTTTCTTATTTTCACTTAGATTTTAAGTTTATTTGGAGGCAACCCTCCCACCCTACACACCCTATTCCTCTTCCTCAACTCATATGTCTTAGTTTTTTGGGTTCTTTGAGGTTATCCATCCACCCAATATACCGTATTTTGTTGGTTCTGTTCACCATTGGCTCCAACCAACCAATTATTGTACAAAAAATTTCTTCATCAAGCTCAATATATACCCATATGTGCTAATTCTTGAAGACTTTATGGAGGCCTCCCTTCCACCCCAAATCATTCCCTTATGTTGCATCACCATTATTGGGGGTTCTGGAGGTCACCCTCCACCCTAGACCTCCTCTCTTGTGTTGTTTCACCCTCCTAATATATGAACCTTTTCCCTACAACCCTAACTAAACCCATTCTCATTTGTTTCTTCCATCCTCAGTCCATGTTTAGATCCCTAAAATCCAATACAAATAAAATTCCTTCTCACTTTCATTCTCCCTACCAATTCCTTTTTCCCTTATTCCTCTAATGTTACCAACACCTACCTTTATGAAATCCATAGTACAACTACAAACTAATATCAGGAACCAACCTCCTCTTCCAATTCAAGAAAATTTGTAGCATGCACCCAACATCATGCCACTTTATCAGACACCAGTTGTTCCAAGCATATGTTATCTTCAACTTTAGGATGATTCATATCATAGATGTACTCTTCCAATTATTTTATCCTTTAGGCATCACAATTATTCACTCCTTCAAGATTCACTAGTTTACTCTTTCAATTATTTATTCCATTAGGCATCTTAACCTCTAGTCTCTAAAACATAAATGTATTTTGGATTTTTGACATGGAACTTACACATCCTTCATGTCCTCCATTTTATGAAGTCTTAAGTTCACATTATGATATTCCTACCTCATGCAATTATATAATTACTTATGCCTCTAGTTCCCATGGAGCATTGTGAAATCCATCCTCTTACATCCATGACATTGTGCCAGAGTATAGTTCTACCCCTTTCATGGACATATCTATTCATGTGATATTACATTCCATATAATATTATATATATATTGCATACTAATCCCTCACTCTCTTCTATCTTTGACATATTTTCTCCATCTATAATATCAAACAGTCTCAAATATATATGGATGGAAGGCCTTTAAGCCTCACTACAACATATCTAGGCTATATCACACATAATGAATCTCACACACATATGGATCATGATCACTTTAGGGATACATAATTCATGCCTATAGTTTGGTAACAATTGTAATCATGCAACTTGCATATGATACCTACACCTTCCTGTTTATTTATGACACACATGGAAGACATGATATTCTTAATTGTGTACTATAAAAGAAACATTAATCGTCTAATGTGTGAAATGCAAAGCCATTTATCTCTAGTTTTATTCCATGCACACAAGAACTAACTCATTCACTTGGTTGAGGAGATTGAAATATGTGGAAATATTAACATAAGAGCAATGAGGTTGGTGGAAATACATTTAAAGGTATTAAAAGAATTTGTTAGACAAAGATCACATCCTGAGGGGTCAATGGTTTAGGGCTATATGGTTTACCAATCCGTGGTGTATATTAGTGAGTTTCGACCTGAATTGGATAGCAATGTGTGTTGCATATGGGGTGACAAGTATACCAACAAACTTCACACACACACACACACACACTTAAATTAATTATAGTAATGATTGGTACTTCGATTTCATTATAATTTATATTAGGTGGTGGACAATGGGTTGCAATACATATTTACATTGAAAATAATATTTGAATTCATGAAGGTGTAAATAGAAATATGTGAATAAGTTAATGGTAACCTGTCAYGGAAAATGGCATRTATGAATTGATTCAAGAAGAATTATTTGACAAGCATCCAAATCTTATGTAGAAGGAAATTAATTTAGTGTTTGGTGAAAAAAATGAAAAGGCATGTGTTATCCTTTTTCTTTATTTTTGTATCATTTATTTTCCCYATATTGATGACTTCACYATGTCATCTTAACATGTGTGATGTAGGTGAAGCATCATAAAAGMTATGTGGTGGTAAATATTGCATCAAATAAGTAAATATATCAAATCTTACTTTGTATTGATGGGGCTCCAACCTTTATATAGAAGTACATGGCTCAATCTATCTTCAATGTTGAACATAGTCAAATATTATTCTATCATGAATGCAACCCTAATATGGAAGAAAATATTATTAAATCAATTCATATAACTAACTAATTGCATGTCACTAAAAGACTAGGAAAACATTGTTATTATACTTAGATGCATCTAACTAATCACCCAGTTCACACACAAATTCCTAACTAACTCCTGGGAGATTGTGCCGTAAAAGGAGGAGCATTCCTCTTTACCTAGACTAGCTTGTTGAGCATTCATGGTTATTTGTCTTCCTTGGTTGATGTGTTGGGTGAATATGTTGATGATGGTAGCATCACAAAGGTACTTCCGAACAAGTCTAAGTGTCTAGACATGTGGAGCTTGTCCAAATCCTTCTACCTTGAGACTTTAATTTAATTAAAGGAGTTATCAAAGTAAAGTGCTTTTATTAATTAGTTGAGTTTTATTTAAAGAAGTTTTTTAACTAGCATTAATGAATTAAATAATAGCCATTGAACTTGAGTGAGGTGAGAAATAATTGTAGTCATCAATCACTTTGGAGATTAGGGTTAGGTCATAAATAAATATTAGAAAAAAAAGACTAGGGTGAGGAAGGAAGACATTTTCACATAGAGATAGAAGAGAAGGACTTTTGTTAGTGTGGAGTCATTCCATTCAATTGTGAGCAAAGAGGGAATTTTTATAGTGTGGAGTCATTCCATTCACTTTGGAGAAAATAATGAATTTCGCTAGAGTGGATTCATTCCATTCACTTGGAGCAAATAAGTATTTTTTTCTAGTGTGGAGTCATTCCATTCACTTTGGAGAAAAGAATAACTTTTTCTAGTGTGGAGTCATTCCATTCACTTTGGATCAAAGAAGGACTTTTTCTGAAGTGCTTGAGTCACGAAGGATTGTGACTCAAGGGAATCAATATTTGGAGCAAATAAGGACTTTTTCTCAAGAGGATTGGATCACAAAGGATTATGATTCAAGGAGATCTTAGTTAGGTGGAGAAGTATTTCCATCTAGAGATTAGGTTAGGGAGAAGAGAGAACAAAGGTAGCCACAAGTGCGTTTAAGCATATTGGAGGTGCAACAACAGGGTTGTGTTGTATGAATTTGTTTTATATGATTTGAGTGTGTGCATGAAGGCTTCAGTGGAGAAAGGTGTGTATATGCGGGTTTTCTTAAGGAAAGGAACAAACATATTAAGAAGCATGAAAGTACAAGGTTGTACAACAACAGAGGATATTGCTAGGGTTTGCAGGAGCTATCTAAGGTTTTCTTTATTTTTTTGTGGGCCATTTTCCTAGGTATGGGAGCCCTTGTAATCTTTGAATTTATTTGAAAATTAAGCATAATTGATGGAGAAAATATCTCCATGTATTATGTTTGAGATTTTGGTTTCCAATATTACTTTCGCTATATTTATTTGAGTTGAATATTCTAGCAAGTGTATGTTGTTTTTTGAGATGTTAATTTGATTTACAACAAGGAAACCACTAGATAACAAGATACTTAGGTGCCAGAGTAGGGATTTCAACATAGTATCAGAACATGTTGAAATCAACATGGTATCATATATTTTTCTTTGAGAGGGAGCCAATCTCAGGTTGCACAACAACAAACCTATCAAATATGAGTGACCGAGAGATAAATCTAGTTTATATCTAGAGTTACATCAATATATCTATTGGATCAAGAGTGATACAGTGGGTGTTGGAAGGATGAAGCACATATCCACTGTATTTTGTAGCAGATATGCCTGATATGTAGGATAACTTAGCAGATCTATAAGCCAAGAGGAAAAAATCGAAGGACTAATTTCTTGGAAACAATTGTACATAGGTAAAACTTGGTTTTTTAGGAGTACAAAGTTGTACATAGGTTGGAGTGGTAATAGTCGCATATATATGCAGGTTCTAGTGAGGAAATTTGCGGACATACGGAGGTTTTAGTAGGAACAAGTACATACAAGTTGTACAAAGGTAGTTTTATAAATTAATTTCATTGTGTGCTTGAGCCACAAAGGACCATGGCTCAAGAGGATATCATCAAGGGAAAATAAGGACTTTCATCCAAAGATCAACTCAAGGGATAACAAATATATTGGATTTAGTAACTCATAGAGAGAGCAAATAAGTACTTTTTTCTCAAAGAGTTTTCAGCAAGGGTGGAGAAGAAATTTCACCTAAAGGTTTGAATCAGTCCAAAGGAGGAGGAGGAGGCAAAAATAATCAAATATGGTAGTAAGGAAATATATGGGAAGTAGAGTAGTAGAAATTATAGCCACAGGAAGGTCCAACAGATTGGATCAGATTTCTAAAATCATACGCATTGAGTAGGTCGCTCAGGGCATGAGTGTACGTGGGATACAATGCACAAAGGAACATACATATGTAGGCTATAGAAGGAATAGGTGCATACATACATGTGTTTGAGTAGAGAAAAGTGCATACATATGTAGGCTGTAGTGAGGACAAACACATACAAGTCTAGAAAAGTTGCAAGTATAGGGTCGTACAACAGTGAGAGAGGTGTTAGGTTCCAGGAGTTGGTTGTTTCTTAGTGGACATATCATATGATGAGAGGCACATCATATATTTAGTAGTCTGACATAGGACTCAGGGATTCATGTGGATCTTGTTGATGATAAAAAATTTGTAGTGAAGGGAGAGGGAAAAATATTGTTCCATCTTGAGTCAAATGGTTCGTTGGAAGCCCAGAAGATGTTAGATGTACCAAAACTACAGAATAATTTTCTCTCAATTTCATTTTTGGAGGATAGGAGTTTTTCCATGACTTTTCAAAGAGGGAACATACTCATGCATCGATAGGGATTTGGAATTAACACTATAGTGAGCATTGGTGTTAGAGAGGGTATGTAATAGAGGTTGCAGGAAAATCCTGTTAGTGGGTCCAAGGAGATCTCATATCATGGATCGATGTTAGTGATAGAGGAAGAGGATCAAGAGGATATAAAGGGTGAGCAATCGAAGCAAGAGAAGAGTTCAAAGACTTCCAGTGTGGGGATTCAACCTTCATATGGGAAGAGGGAGTTATCCCCTTCAATTTTTGTTAGTAGATTGAGTTGGTACAAGATGACAGTGATGGATGCTTAGGAGCAGGGGGATCCTATAAACACATTAATGGAGATCATGCCTTCAACGAAGTTTCCAAAATTTAGGGCATTAACTAGTAGAATCGTTGATTCCAAGTCTTCCAGTATTTAGGAAGAAGTAAACCAAAAGGTTTGGAGGGATTCCATGGGGAAGGATGATGTGCGCGACATTGTGTTAGGGTCGAAGGAAGAACCGGTTCCTAGTGGCTCTTCAAGAAGTACCTTCCTCACTAAGAGGAAGTGTTGATGTTGGTAGCATCAGATAGGTATTTTCACACATGTCTAAGTGTCTATATGTGTTGAATTCGTCCAAAGAATTATACGTTGAGACTTTACTTTAATTAAAGGAGTTATTAATACAAAGTAATTTTATTAATTAATTGAGTTTTATTTAAAGAAATTCTTTAATTAGCATTAGTGAATTAAATAATATCCATTGATATCAAGTGAGGTGAGAAGTAATCTCAACGATCAATCACTTTGGATATTAGGGTTAGGTCATAACTCAAGATTATAAAATCAAGAATATGGTGAGGAAGGAAGACACTTTCACATAAAGATAGAAAAGAAGGAATTTTTCTAGTGTGGAGTCATTCCATTCACTTTGGGGCAAACAAGGAATTTTGCTAAAGTGATTGAGCCAAAAAGGAATGTGACTCAAGGGAATAAATATTTGGAGCAAAGAAAAACTTTTGTTCGAGAGGGTTGGGACATGAAGGACTCTGATTCAAGGAGATCTTAGATAGGTGGATAAGGAATTCCATCTAGAGACTAGGTAAGGGAGAAGAGAGAACAAAGGTAGTCGTAAGTGGGTTTCAACAAATTAGAGCCACAACAACAAGGTTACATTGTACAGTAGTTGATTGCGTGTATGTGGTTTTCAGTGGATACATGAACGTATACATAGGTTTTCTTAAAGAAAGGAACACATATCTCAGGAAGCATGAAAGTACAAGGTCATACAAAAACACATGATATTGCTAGGGTTTGTAGGTGTTGTCTAAGGTTTTGTGTATTTCTTTGTGGCCCATTTTCCCAGGTATGGGAGCCCTTGTAAGATTTGAAGTTATTTGAATGATAATCTTAGTTTATGATTATAATATCTTCGTGTATTGTGTTTGATATTTTGGTTTCTAGTATTTCTTCTGCTGTCTTTATTTGAGTTGAATATTCTAGAAAGTGTATGTTGTTTTGTGAGTTGTTAATTTTATTTACAACAAGGAAATCATTAGATAACAAGATACCTAGGTGTCAGAGTAGGGATTTCAACATGGTATCAGAGCATGTTGAAAATCAACAGAAGAAACCCTTGTTATGTATTTGTTCCTCCATATTAAGATCAACACCATCCTAGGTTTTCTCCAAAACTTTGAATCATGCTAAGAAGATGAAAAGTACTTATGTACATAGACTCCTTTGTTGTGGGTGTAGTTACATACACTACTACATATGGGTGGATTATTCCATGAAATATTTCCACGTTTCCATTATTTTCATGTTTTTTATTAAATTGGGCGTGATTTTTGTCGCTATTGACACAAACGTTCATCGCTATAGCGACGAGTATTTCCTACCTCAAAAAGTACTTGCTAACACATGTGGCTTGCAACAGCTAGTTGAATTTTTGCAGGTCAACTCATGCATTTTCATCGCTATATCGACGATAATCGATCTATATATACCTGACTTTAAGATACTTTGCGACACATTTTCTATAGTTGCGACATTGTTCATGGCTTTTGTTTGAGATGTTTATTTTTTCCGTCACCCACCAGTTGAAAAAATTCAATTGTTGATCTACATAGCTTGGATTTTGAACTTGCAAGGTTAGTATGTTTATTTATTTACATATACTCATTTAACTTGTAAATTTTTGTTCAAATGAAATTTCATGTGGCTTGTTTTTTCCTTGATAATATATTATATGTGAATTACCATATTTCAAAATTGTTATGTCATTGGTTTTTGGATCTAGTTAGTATATTCTATGGAAATTCATGTGAAATTCAAGAAAAATATTTTCCGAAGAAGTATTTTAAGAAGAGGAAAAATTACTCCATCAATAAGACAATTCAAACATTAAAAATGGATGTCATTATCAATATAGATCAATTTGAGCCTACAATTCCTTATATCAATTTAATCCTTATTACAAAACCACCAACTCATGACAAATTTACCKRTTGGACTAATGTTTGAAATAGAAAGTGGRAAAAAAATCCTCTTAKGTCTAATCCTATCCCTTAGCGACCTTGTTAGCTCTMTGACTTTTTTGTTTCTATGATGTTGTGTCTATATATATTAATTTCATATTTTTAGTCTAGTATTAGGTTAGGTTAGTCATATAACATTGTATTCTGATGTGATGTTGCTTCTCTCAATTTTTTATAATCACACGCAATTCTAGATGTAGTGATTAACTCTAGTTTGTAGGTGATGTAACTTTTTTATACACTATTAATAAGGGGTACCTAAAATATAAAAATTTCATGATGAAATCTACAATAACATGATGAAATCTACTATTCAGACAATGAAAAATGAGAACATGCCAAAGTGTCTTAGAAAATAAAATTGTGACCACTGTAAGTAGCATAAAATTGTGACCACTGTATGTAGCTGCAAATCAACACATCATAATTTAAACCAACCAAACCCAATTGTGGATGACAAGTGGATGGCATTCGTTTTTTAGTGGTGAATTTCAAAGATTGACATTTTCTCTACAAAACAACTTGGAGGCTACTGTATGGTGTCAAGTGATTCAAGTTTGAGAAATTTTGACCACTTTCGTTAAATGGTGTGTAATTATTTTCCATGGTGATTCCGTACACACTACTCTAAAGTACAAATTGAAGCATACCGATCTTAATAGTTAATCGATAATAAGAGAAAAAGCATGTCAAAATGTCTTAGAAAAAATAATTGTGAGAATTGTAGGTCATTGTAAATAAACATATCATAATCGAAAGTAGTAGCTAAAATATCATGAAGGAGTAGCTAAAATATAAAAAAATGAAAACTTACTGTTTGGCATGGTGTAGGTAAGAAAATTACTTATCAGTACATGGATTTGTCACTATGAATGAAAATGACAGGAAGCTTGCGTAGTTTAGAGCAACATTAGAGGCGAGAGGCGATGGAAAATGTTATTTCCCTTGCTATGATTGCAGGGGCTTGCAAAGAAGAATACTTTTAATAACAATAGATGAAAGACATTTTAGGGAGAAGGGGCATGATGAAGGGGGTTATAAATATCATCCCTTGGTAAGAGGATTCAATATTTAATGTATTCTCTATAATAGTCATGATGTCATGAATTTTAGTAATATTTCTTATCGGTTTTTTGTTTTTTTTTCTATGCACACTAACTTTACTATGTTGTTTTTAAATATATAGATGATGCCCCCAGAATGTCAACCTCTAGAGAGTTATTTTCCAAGTACTAGTAGAAATACTCCTTTACAGGGTGATGAACTTCGAGATCAGAATATTGAAGCTACTGATAAAGTTATTAATGATGATATGGATGGAGATAACGTTAGTAATACAAATTAGGAATATGAGATACATAGATTGATCCAAGACACATTTTCTCCAATGGATGAGGACAACCAGGATGATAGTTATGATGTTGATCCTCTACTCGAGAAGTCACGTCAACCTCTTTATGAAGGCTCAACAACA